>JAWZYU010000649.1:0-91000 GCA_038380435.1 Ryuthela nishihirai
CCTGTACCCTGTGCACGCTAAAGAACATGCTGTACGGAAATGCTTTGAAGGGAATCTTCTATTCGTCTCCTAATAACAGCTCTCCAATGAATTCCCTTTCCCCAACCTACTTTAAGCCCTTAGGGTCCTTGTGAATTTGCCATTTAGCCCAATGTGTAACAAAAAAATGTGGCTCAGAGGTAAAACAACCTAACCCATTTCTTACCGAAGGCAGAGAAGGGATTAGTAGAGATCTATCTAAACGCTGACAACAGTTGGGAATTGAACCTGGCAGCTGCAGATTACGAACCTGGGGTACTACCGAGTGAACCCTGAGGAATTAAGCATATAAATACTGATGAAAGTATTACACTTATTTAACTTGTTTATGCGAATTCACAAATCAAATATTTATTTTTTCCTATATTTTTTGTTCTCAGTTATAATAGGTCGCAAAAATATATCGTTTCCAAGACATTCGGATATTGGAGCGTTTACTATATATTACTTCTCATGTTAGTAATGACCTATACATACTTTGCAAAACAAAATAATTGTTTAATAATTATTCACTATATCATTGACTTTGTCAATGATTCGATGTAGCATGAGTGCAGACTAAACTTTCTACTTTCAAATAGAGCAGCAGCAGCCAAGAACTTTTCACCCAAATTAATACAAGCGTTATTTTTATCCTTCTAGCTTGGTGGTCCCAATGATGCCTGTCGAGTAATTTATCACCGTTAAAGATGCCTAGCTCTACACTATCGCTGTTCGTCATCGGAGTAGTGTACCACAACCACAGAGTGTCAACTAACATCCGACTCGCCTGATGGCTCAAGGCAGGATCCCTACCACCCAGAGACAAAGCCTGCCTATGGTCAGGCCACCAAGTGTGACCCTCCCAAATTAGGGCACACGTTTGTCACATCGCTGTGTGGCATTCCACTCTGGTACAATACTTTCTTAACTTATCCAGTTGCTAAATGATGAGCGAACAGAAGTTTATAAAACTGAGCTGCACAAAAGTTTAAATATTAGAATCAGACGACAAAGAAATTCGATAGCCGCCCCCCCCCCCCCGCCTTTTCTTGAATGTTTTGCCATTGTTTCACACACGATAATTTTATCGCATTCCTGAAAATAGTAATGAATAAAAAAATTATACTTATATACTTCCCTACGAAAAAAAAAATTAGAATCCGATTGACATAATAAGGAAATTCTTTAACTTCGAAGCTCTATAACTTCAAAAACATGCATTTAGTGGAAAAATGTGCTGAAGATAAATTAAAGATCATAATAAAATCTCGACTTTAAACAATACTCCTTCAGTATGTAAATAGTTATGGTGGTTCCAATGAAGTTGCCGTAAGTCATAATGAGATCACAGCAGAATATTTCACAACAATAATGCGTCGTAAGAATTTACCTCAGAAATTAAACCTAATATTGTTTCAAGCAATTTAATATAACACATATACACTTCAGAAGTTTGTGTTACGATTATTTCAATATTAGACAAATTTATTTTTATAAAACAAAAATATTATTTAAATATTTTCAGCTTCCACAACGCTTTAAACTGAAAGAATATTGTTAAAAAACGAGATTTAATTAGATTTGTTATGATCAGTCACTTTTTTTCATTAAATGTATATTTTGGAGGTTATAAAGCTTCGAATTTAAGTTCCAATTGACAACAACATGGAATGTTTTTGGACATTTTTGTTTTAAGAAAAAAGTGAAAAAATTCTTTTTTTTTTTTAAATAGCTATGAATAGACTATTACTATTTGCATTTTCTTTGTTAGAGGATATTAAAAGCGTAAGAACTTAATAATTTTTGAAAATAAGCATCTAATATTTCCCAGACGCGATGTTTCTTCTAGTTTTCTCATATTGTCAAATGGGAGTGCTGTCGATGTGTATACCGAAAAACTTTAATAAAAAATATTATGTACCTGACAAGTTGTTTGTTGTTTTACCTCTGAGCGGCACTTTTTTGCACACCATGGGCTAAATGGCCAGGTCACATGGACCCCGAAGGCTCAGAGAAGGTTGGGGGAGGGGACCCACTGGAACAGCTGTTGGGAGACAGATGGTAGCCTCCCGTCAAGGCCATCCAGCGTGTTCTTTAACGTGCACAGGGTATGTCTCTCCGCACACGGGGCCACGGCTTAACGTCCCATCCGACGGACGGCGGCCTTTACCAAGCCCATCGGTGTCTCCTACTGACCGTGGGCAGGGCGGGCAATTTTGCGGAGATAAATCTCAACGCTGACCCAGCTGGGACTCGAACCTGGGAACTACCGATTACGAGCCTGGTGCGCTACCGACTGAGCCACCCCCGCCCCGTACCTGACAATAATGAAAAGATATATGAAACTAATTTAAATCATTATTATTATTCACATATAAAATAATTACGGCCCTTGAAAAGAACGCTGATAGAGGGAATTTGCATACAAATATAGCAGTCTCAAAAATTTTCTTAAAACAACAAATGGTGAACTGATACTTACTGCTTGAGCCTCACATTCGATAAGAGAATCTATACAATAAAAAAGTTTTTAGAAGTTATGTTTATAGAGAAATCTTTTGTGACTTTTCGTTTCCGAGGCAGAGCCAAACGATATTAATACGAAACTGAGATGTAAAAAAGAATATTAGGTATAATGAATAATAAATTTAGAGAATGGCATTAAAGTGAAATGTAAATGAGGAACCATTAATCCAAAGATTTTATTGTAGTGTTAATGTGAATAAATTAATGATAACAATCGGTACATCACATGAAATTTAACCCAACAGAAATAAATAAGTAGAAGGCTAATGTAATCTCTGGCAAACATGGAATATTTGTTCTTAAAGTCATTTATCTCTGTCATTTTCCGACTTTTTCAGCACGTTAATCGTGGAAAATTCGAATTAAAAGAAGATTCGGAAAATGAAAATAGAAATATTTCATTAATAGCTATCCAACCCAAAAAGAATTCTTCCTTCGCCATTTAAAATGAAGAGATTTAATTTTTCCACTCCTGAGAATAAAGGAACAATTTGCTGCTGTCAATGTAAAAAAAAATAAATAAATACCCCCTCAAGCAGCTGCTTGCCACAGAGGTCTGACAGGAGCGTGTCAATTTATATGCCTCAGTAGAAAGTCTGAGAGGATGGCAGGACCTCAGCAGAAAAACGACAACCCGCTTAAAAAGCCCACTCTGCCAAAAAAATTCCTAGCACGAACAGATCGTTTACAATGGTTTGGTGTAATTTTCATTTGTTCGTCAGAATTTTGTTCAAAACGGAAATGTGTTGGAAACAGAAATTTTTTGACTAACATTTTGTTCAAAGTTTGAGAATTTTGAAATATTGAGAGGCAGGTAGAGAGTGTACTCCTCTATAAGATCTCTTCTGGTTCTGTGCTTCTGGTTTGTCACTGGGTAATCATTAGAAGGGAGTTTGAAAATTGGCAGAATAAAACATCACTTGTTTTACAGACGATCAATACACCTTTTAGTCCTCTCCGTTTTCACTATTCGTATAAGATATATTCAGAGTTTTGTAGAAAAGAAATAATATTTGAAATTTAAAACTGAAGTATTTACAACTATAATTTTTTTTGGTAAACATACTCCGTGTCAATTACAGGTTGATATGACCTATCTCGTACAGAACTTAAAGCATTGATAAGAGATTGATAGTTAGAAAATCTCAGGAATGGTTTAAAATAGGGGGTTCATTTGCTCTGAGTTTTTCATGTTTTGTTTTTATGTTAGTTTTCTTCGTGTTGCTTCATGTTTTGTTTTCATTTATGTTACTTTTCTTCATATTGCTTCATGTTCATAGTTTTGTGATTGGACTTTGTGTTAATCTTGTCTTCGTGATATTTTCTGTTTAATTTTCTGCGCGTCGTAACTTTTGTTTCATTATTGCATTTTGTCTTTGCTTTTGGAGATTAATTTCCTATTTTTTTAGTATAATTTACTTTTGTTCTTTTTCTTTTGATTTCTTATTTTCTAAAGCTTTATCGTGTATTTATTTATTTATTTATTTATTTATTATTTCCAGCACGCTACCTCCACATTAACTGTCCCTTTGATGGATGTTATTGGGATGATAGCGGGTACCTCGTTCTCTCCATATCAAACAATGCCTGGAATCACTCTCCAAGCAATATCTGGACTCATCTGTGAAGAGTACAGACCTCCATTGCTCTTCTGTCCAGTTAACATGCATTCCTGCCCAATTCAACCACTCTCTCCTGTGACGTGACGTGAGTGGTATACAAATTCCTGGCCTTCTAGCATACAGACCTCCCTCATAAAGCCTTCTGTGCACAGTAGAAGCTTATACAACCCTCCCAATGGCTGCTGCAAGAGAGGATCATAGTTGAGAGGGAGTAGAGGTCCTGCTCCTTCGTGCTGTTAATCGCAGATATCGGCGGTCATAACTCTAGCCCTTAATTGGCTAAACCTCCGAGATGTGGAATCCGTGCTAAGAAATTGATTCCACAGTCTATGGGTCAAAGAAGGAATCACATTCATCCAGTTTGCTGCGTCTGACTGACTTTGGCCTGCATCAAACCAGCCAATAGCTCTTCATTACAGTTCGTTTGGAAAATGATATCTCAAGGTCATTCCTATAAAATGGCTATTTCGAATTTCTTTACTCACATTTACAACACAAAATAACGATTCACTCCAAAACACCGGTTTTATGCACTATCTGATTACACAAATTGACACAACCTAGACTAATTTGCATATGACATGCGAACTCAGCATTACTTTACTGGTTACATGAACAAGTTTGGTGAGGATCACACAATCTTTTGGCGAATTATCGCGATTTTTCTCATTTTTCCTTAATTTATGGAAACCAGTGTAGATTACTTCAATGCCAAAGTTAGTACTGACTCTGACCGTTGGGGAGGGATGATAGGTCTTTTTGATATTGGTAGCAGCAATGGGCAATGTCTTCACAGGTAAGTCAACTTAATGGTTTGAGAATAAATAACACTTATTGCAAACACCGTGACATACATAAGCACATATGGCTTTCACTATATATATAGGCTGCATAAGAATATGATTGATTACATAGTTCTGTTAGGAATACCAAGTCATATAGGGAAGCTGAAATTGGATCTGACCATTACCTTGTTAAAAGTGTCTTGCAACTTAAACTTAAAAAGTGTTGTGCTAGGGTTAAAAAATTTACCTTTAATACTGAAGCTCTGAAAGACCCAGTTATAGCTAAAACTTACCGTGATAGGTTACTTAGTCATTATGACAGTCATGGTTTGCTTACTACTGAAGTTGAGGAAGAATGGGACCATTTTAAACAGGCTTTTTTGGAAACTAACAGTACTCTTTTAGGAAAAAAGGAGCAGAGGAGGCAGAATTATTTGAGTGATAAGGCACTTGAGCTTATTTCAGAAAGAAAGAATTGCAGGAATGTTCTTAATCAATACCCTACTAGTCCTAATAGAAAGCATTACAGAGAGCTTAATAAACGTGTAAAGGTTCAGTTAGCTGCTGATAAGAATCTTTGGCTTGATGGCTTGGCTGACAAAGTCGAGGAAGCAGGTAGACAGCACAACAGCAGAGAGCTGTACTAGATAGTTAAAGTTTTGTGGGGTAGAAAATGGACAGGTATACAGGGATTGAGGGATAAACAAGGTAAAGTTATAGAAGGTGAGGATTCTCTCATGGCAAGGTGGGCTGAGCATTTCAGTGATGTTCTAACCCATTTTGTGTAATGATGATAGTTATGTGTTAAATGAAAGCTTTTGATGTGAGAGTATAATAGGCTACTATAAATTAACTCCCCATGCTTTCTGGCATGACAAATGGGAAATGTGAAAATCGTTCTACTATATCTTCCAAACAGGAGGGACTACATTTACTAGTTAAGTGTGAAATGAAAGCTCATATAATGACCTTCGTAAACTATTTCGAATTTTGCTCCCATCATTCTCCCACAAAAGGGGGGGGGGGTGATTTTTGTGGGGTTAGACTTTAACAAGTCATATCTCAAATTAAAGATCCCATGATATTGGATATTTCCCAATATCATGGGCTACCTCAAACACAACTCCAAAAGTCAGGTTATGAACAATGTGCCTAAATGTCTCAGAAAGAGGGGGAAACCTAGGATGCAGTGGGCAGACAATGTCAAACAGGACCTTGTTAGAAGTGATATGCAGTGGCCAGATGCAGAAAATGTAGCTCAGGACAGATATGCTTGGAGAACTAAATTACATGGTCTAGTTAGACCTCCATAGCCCATGGCTGCATAAGGATGTTGATTTAAAATATTTTGCTATAACATTAACATAATGTTATAATGAAATTTATATTTTGCTATAATGAAAAACGTACCAAAAAACTATTTTAAATTTTTGACTGTAACAAAAATGGAATGAAACATTTTTCATTTTGTTTGCCAACATTGGTTTAAGGTAGCACCATATTCTGGAGAATGAAACTGAAATGTATTCTAAGAAAGAAAGTAATGCATATTTTGTGTTACACCTACAACAGGTGTAAAGTAAAACCATATTCAGAGTGCTCTGGTGCCCAGGTGCTCTGGACCACTGAGCTACCAGTCACTGATCAAGATCTCCTCTAATTAGCACTATGAACATTTCTTTTATGTCACAGCGGCTGGTAGCTCAGTGGTTCAGAGCACCTGACATGTTATCAGGAGGTCGTGGGTTCGTACCCCACCCGGTTCAAGACAAATTTTCCTCTAAAATTTAAATTGATGCTAAAATGCTGATTTATTAGTTGATATGGAATACATCGAGTTTATTTCATTATTTATTATCTGCATACTCGTAATCACATGCTTCCATCTATTGGCAAATTAAAGGCTGCTTGTGGCTAAACTGCCCAGAATGGCGCATACATATGACATAAAAGAAATGTTCATAGCACTAATTAGAGAAGATCTTGATCGGCGGCCAGTAGCTCAGTGGTCCAGAGCACCTGACATGTTATCAGGAGGTTGTGGGTTCATATCCCACCTGGTTCAAGACAATTTTTCCTCTAAATTTAAATCGACACTAAAGTGCTGATTTATTAGTTAATTTTATCTATGATGTGGATTGGGGATATAAAAAAATGCACCTAGGAATAGACAATGCCACAGGTTTTAAAATATTGAAATGATTTTTCTGGTTGAAAAGTAACAGTGAGAAACAGTCAAGAAATTGTTCAAGCACTACCCAGATTCCAACATGGAGATCTGTAAACTCTAACCACCATTTGAAATTATGACAATTTGAATTCTTGAACCCCATAAAGAACACTGTACAGTATTTTTTCTACGATGAAAATCTTTGGTGATTTATTCTGATGCATTACATGGAACAGAATACCTAGAGGAAAGTTGATTTCTGTAACAACGAATTTGTGTTACCTTTCATCATAATTTGGTATTAAATCTGAAATGATGTCCAGATCTGATGTTACATCATTTTGTAGTTAAGATCAAACAATAAATTGTTATAACCTACTAAATGTATTTAACACTGTCAATTCACATATACTGTTAACTCATAATGTAGCAAACTCGTACCCGCATGGCTGAATAACATAATTCTAATGGTGTAACCCCGTGTTGTCCACTTGTCTAAGAACCATGGGCCATTTTTTCCTTTGCCAATATTTTGCAGGCCAAAAAAAGAATAGGATAGAATAGATAATTGAAAAGTCAGTTCATGTCACCTCAAAAAAATTCTTTTATTTATACAAAAAATAATAAATAATAATAAACCTCAAAAAATTATTTTATTTATACTAAAAATAATAGGTAATAATAAACCTCAAAAAATTTTATTTATCACAAAAAATAATAAGTAATAATAAACCTCAAAAAACTATTTTATTTATACGAAAAATAATAAGTAATAATAAACTTCAAAAACTATTTTATTAATACGAAAAATAATAAGTAATAATAAACCTCAAAAACCTCAAAAAATTATTTTATTTATGCAAAAAAAATATGTAATAATAAACCTCAAAAATTATTTTATTTATACAAAAAATAATAAGTAATAATAAACCTCAAAAAATTATTTTATTTATACAAAAAATAATAAGTAAAAATAAACCTCAAAAAATTATTTTATTTATACAAAAAATAATAAGTAAAAATATAAATATAACCTTAGTCAAATGCCAACATAAACTTAATTAAATAATAGAATATCAAAAAATCTTGAAGTCATAGACTTTTGAAAAGGGCATGGAGTGAGGTTACCAACTCCACTCCTACTAATGCTGATTTCTGAGTGAGCTTATATCATTAGATTTCTGAGTGATTGCTGATATCGCTGTTGAGCAGGTGTCACAGTATAATTATGGGAGCTGCTTTTTTCAACTGTTGATTGATGTATATTAATTGGCTGATAATCTATCTAATTTTGGTATTTGTGAAAAATCCAATTATTTAAAGGTGAAATACCTAATTCTGTTAAAAATTCAAATAATGTCAAGCACCAAAATTTTGATGTTAAGGCCTTTGGTGAAACCTTTAAAACACAATCTGTCACACTCTATATAAGAATCAGAGAATTGACATACCCTGGAGCTCAATGATGACATTCTCAAACATGAAGATGTAACTGAGCTTCACAAATGAATAAGATAAACACATTACAATATCAAAAGATCAAATAAATTAATAAAAAACTGGAAATATTAATGAGATTAAAGCTACTTTTGAAGAAAATTATATCAGGTTCTTATCAGAGCAAAAGATGTCACCACCATCAGTGATCATTCTGGCTTAATCTCCACAACAAACTTCCACTCCTGGAAAAACCAATTTTTTTTCAGCTAATTATTATATAATAGCAGGTTTTAAAGTTAAGCTTTTCCCTAGCCAAGGAAAAATTTCTGACAATGGCAATGGAGAGTCGACCAAAACATTTAGGATAAAATTCAGTATCTTCTGTACTGAAACAAATTATTGCAATTAACAAATGATTAGTCACATACATAATTGGTACTTAATAGTTAGCAGAGTACAAAAAGATTTCAGAGATTGTCTTATCAATGTATAGTGAATTAATTTAATTTTGAAGTAAATAAACTGATTTAGATATTTAATATGGTTTAGATAATCCTATACTATATATATTCATAAGGAAATGCCCTAAATTCCACTTCCCTTTATTGCACTTAACATTTTGAGCCAGACAGTGGTACTCCTATCATTAGTGTCCTTTTTTCACGATGCTGCAGATTGTACAACAATCTCATACATCTCTGTCATCTTGGGAAAAGGAACAATAAGTACAACTGCTGTGCTCAAAGTGTTAAGTGTTGCAAACACTTATGAAATCAACCATAGCTCCTTTGTCACAGCTTATCCATCATCTTAAATTAAACATTCCACTACTATCTTGTAGTGCATGCCACAAATGTTTTCTCTGCCAATTCCAGCCACAAAATGATCTTGGCATTAGTGCTTGTATAAAATAATAATTAACTTCCAAAATTTGTTTTACCTATGAATTTTACTTATGAAGTCCCCAAAGAAGTCTTTGTGTTCAGTGTCAAAATATAATCATAGCATCAACTTCTTCTCATTGAAGACTTAGACAGATGATGAGATATTAACAATGATTGAAGATTTGGAAAATGATTATGAAACTTATCTTTCCAAAAGTTAGAATATAGACTATATTGGTGTGGACTATAGCGATTCTGGCTCATACAAGAAAGAAATTTATTCAGATTCTGCATATACTCGATCTGACATAGCTCATATAGGTAACTAGAGAAAACATCTAATATGAAGTTCACACATTTACCATTTATAGTACCAAATTCGTGTTTTAGAAGAAATAGCTACAACATTCCAGGTACAGAAATGAAATATTTTCAACTGTTGATAAATTGTTGATAAATAGTGGATTTTTTCACACTTGCCTTCTTATCAGCTATCAACTGGCAATTACAGCTATCACTTGAGTAGGTTGTATTTCCTAACAAATTTTCAACTGTATTTTGCTGATGAACTTTCGAATAAAATTGTTCAGAAAAACAATAGATATGAAGTGCAAAAATTAGTGCAGAGCTTGGCTCAACATTCAATATAGCATGATGACTGGATTCAAGTTTTTAAATTCCTGATCAGACCCACAAAGCTGAAATGAAAAATAATATCTGAAAAATCAATGGATAGCATGTGAGTCAGTTGTTAATTTGATCACTTGCAACTGAAATAAAGTTCTTGAGCAAAATCTAGCAAACATTAATTCTGAAACTATATGTTCAGTAGACACAGGATTTATGAAAAGAAATCTTTATGAGAAAATTATCTCTTGCACTTTTGATGGTGACATCAAATAAAAAAAACACGTGAACCATGTAAGCAACTTTCAGAGAAAGCAGGAAGGAAGTTTGCTTAATGTATTTTGAAGGACTAATCTTTCACCTTCAACTTTAATGGTATTATAAATTTGTGTCTATGAAGAGCAGTGTACACTTTAAGGTTAAAAAAAAGAGTATACTATACTTAAAATGTGTTACATAAAAGTAGATATGAAACATAAGTATAGGGACTGTAAAGTAATACTATGATGGCAGGTGGGAGATGCTCACCTTATTATGTGCATACAACTGGAATGAGCTAGAATTAGTCATAGATGAACAGAGAACCATGGACACTGAAGACTAGTAAAAACATATACAATTTATTGCACGTAGATATGCAAAACTATGATTGATAAGGGACTAGTGTATATCCACTTTTCCATAAATCATCAAAGCTTGAACACATGCTTCACAAAGTTCAGAGGCACTGGAAGAATCTAAATTAAAAAATGCAGAATTTGTTGATGAACACTGACTACATAATATGTATCTGTTCACGTTATTACAACTTGTTACTTTCAATTATGAGGTCTTTGAGAGTCTATACAAATATAGCAATGTTAGCATTGTTCAAGGAATTGGCATTCTTAGTACACGATATCTTGATGGAAATGAAAAAAATTAGCTCTCCAAAAGGTTTTGTAAAAACAGAATCTTAATTTAATCCTATCATCACTTCCTTAGCTTATGAAATCAACCATAGCACATTTGAGAGATGTAGAATAGGTAGAAAACTAAAATTTAAACTTATATTCAAAGTCTGGAATTATTCAACAAACAGTTTATGTCTGTAATTGTGCTTTAACATGATTTTGTTCACATTAAATTATGAACAAAAAAAGTTTAATATTGAATAAAAGGTTGAATTTTACCAATCAAGGTATTAGATTATAGTAATATAACTCTGTGTAGCAAAAATGAAGAAAACAATTCACGGCAAAAATTTCCCATGAATACCATTCACATCTTTTAGTAGCAGCTGGTATAGTTGTCAATAATGGTGAAAAAAATATACAGAATAGCAAGAAATGTCCACAACATGATAATATCTCCCTAATAGATAATGCCATGGGTTGTTTTACTTCTGAGGGGCACTTTCCTTGCACCATAATGGACAAATCCTAGGAACCCCAAAGGCTCAAATAAGATTAGGGAAGGGGACCCCCTAGACAACTGTTAGGAAACAGATGAAAGCCTCAGAGTGTTTTCTTTAATGCACACAGAGTATAGCTCTCCTGCATATGGAGCAACAACTTAACGTCCCATCCTACAGACACTGCCTTTCCAAGCCCAAAGGTATCCCCTTTCTAAACAAGGGTAGAACAGGAGTTAGCAGATATAAATCTCAATGCTAGTCCAGTGGAACTTGAACCTGGGAACTGCAGATTACCAGCCTGGTGCACTACTGGCTGAACAAAATATCTACAGTATCTAATCCCCAATCTCTAAATGCTATAGGAATAAGAATGACAGATGCACAGAGTATACTGCAAAATAATTTATTTTGCAACATAATTTATCTTATTTTGCTGTTTAATTTATATTGCTTACATTAACCTTGCAAAATAAGTTATATGCATTTATTGTGGGTTACTTTTTTGATCACCCTGTAGTATATTTGAAAGTTGTCAGATCCTAATTTCAAAGTGATGAAAGATACTTCAAAAAATTTCTAAAATTTTAGAACATCATTGATAAGGCAATAAACAAAACTCATCAACTATAACTACTAATAAATACTAATTGAATAATGAATACTAATTGAAACATGAAATAAAACAGAAATATAATTATTAAAATGCAGATTCAAAGGTCCCTTTACAGATAAGGTGTAGTCTTGGACTGATGCTGCGATGATTCACCATTCACTTTTACATTCCCTAACCAGTTATTTTATTTATATTATGGTTATTATTTGGGGCCTTACCTTTTCCTTTGAACCATCAGCCATTCTACTTCCCACAACTCCAAGTTGCCAACCAGCAACTCATTTTGATTGTTGTCATTAACCAAGTAGGACAGCATAATGCCAAGGTCATAATCACTTGCATCACTCCAATGCATGATCATTTAAACAAATGTGGTTTGATGATACATGTATTCAGACATGTACCAGTGTTTATCTTAAAATGCAGTTAAGTATTGAGATAATATGAGTCAGTAGAGATGAGTTGTTGTGAGGTTAGAAGAAGAGGCTTGAAGGAGTTCAATGTAGGAACTCAATGTAATCTGTAATTGGATTGTTGCTGAAATAAATTTGAGCAACATACTTAACCTGTATGTTTGGTGAGTTTAATTTCAATAAATAGTTTATTTTGTCAATAATGGATTTTGATTGAATTTTTTCTTCTTGAGCAGAATTCAGATTTAGCAAAGTTTAGCTTGTAGTTAATTTGTAGAGGATATTCACTTTCAGATTACATTTTGTTGCTATTTAAACTACAATCAAAATTCGAATCCTAATTTTTGGCAAGCAACTTATTGCCCAGCGCACAAGATTATAAGTTATCAGGCCTTTGATTGATTGACATTTGGGAGCATTATATAACGCTCCAAAAGCATATTAAATTTAATTTGCTGGATAGCTGAAATCTCAGGTCTCAATCTTGCCAATAAATTAAACAAAGTTTCTTTTATTAAATGCATTATATGAAAAAAAAAAAGAACTTAAATAAATGATTGTCTTCAAAAAGACTAGATTAAATTAGTACTTATAATAAAAACCCTGCTCAAGAGAAAAAAACAAGAAAGTCAAAGCAAATTTCATAAAATAAATGTTTATACAAAACTGTAAAGACTGTTTTGTATAAACATTTACAAAACAGTCTTTACAGTTATTTGCCAAAAATATGTTGCACCAAAAAGCAACACTTCACAAACTAAGTCCTCCAACTTCACATTGCCCAGCGCACAAGATTATAAGTTATCAGGCCTTTGATTGATTGACATTTGGGAGCATTATATAACGCTCCAAAAGCATATTAAATTTAATTTGCTGGATAGCTGAAATCTCAGGTCTCAATCTTGCCAATAAATTAAACAAAGTTTCTTTTATTAAATGCATTATATGAAAAAAAAAAAGAACTTAAATAAATGATTGTCTTCAAAAAGACTAGATTAAATTAGTACTTATAATAAAAACCCTGCTCAAGAGAAAAAAACAAGAAAGTCAAAGCAAATTTCATAAAATAAATGTTTATACAAAACTGTAAAGACTGTTTTGTATAAACATTTACAAAACAGTCTTTACAGTTATTTGCCAAAAATATGTTGCACCAAAAAGCAACACTTCACAAACTAAGTCCTCCAACTTCACATTGCCAACTCTCAACTAACTCTGTCAACTGCCTCACAAAAACTAACTCACCTGTAGCTGCTGCTCACACTAGCAGCCCAGTAACTGAGTGACCTCCTGTCACTCTGCCATACACTCCTGGCTTGTAAAACTGTGGCATGTGTCATCAAGCCGGAGAACCACATTTGCATATGATGATCGTGTGCTAGATGATGTAAATGAGTGTTCTTCTGCACACATTTAGTGGCCATCAATCAAAATGTGGAATTATGCAATCACAACTCTTCTAGCAAAACGAGCAGGGAGATATGATTCAAATTAAAGTAAAATCCCAAAATAATAATTATAACATAAATAAAGTACAACTGATTAAGGAAAAATACAAGTGAATGGGTGAACCATCACAATTACAGAGTGGTAAAATGTTTGGCACCTGAAACAGGAACTGACAAGTTTTTGGGATCCTGAAAAAGGGATCATATAAAAATCTAGAAAGTAAAAGTTGCAGTATTGTGACAATTTTGTTGTATATTTGAATCTCTTAAAAGTCACTGTAAGAAACAAAAATAAGATTTAAACTTTTAACATTTGTTTAAAAAAAAAAGAGAAAAATATATCGTTAAGATATAAAAATACTGCTGAAAATTTTGAGCAATTTGATGTCTTTAAGCTTTTTGTGGTGTTCAGAGTTTTAAACTTTAAAATTTTTGTGCGTTGAGAAAATTTAAGATTTTAGAGTTATAAGTGATTGTTCAAGTTTAATGCGTTCGAGAGCTCATTAGTGATTCTAGATTTAACAGCAGACTAAGATGCCATTAATTGTTGAGCAAGAAGCTTGATATAGTATTAAGGTTAAAGGTAATAAATATTTCAGGGCTGCTATTTCTGAATTAAATATTACATTTATTGTATTTTGGAATTATTAAAAAGTGTCTGGACACACAAACTTTTGATAAGCAGTTTTTATTGCTAAACTTAATAAAAGATTCAGAGATTTGTATTGTTTCAGAATGCTGTTAAGAGCACTTGTTAGAATGTAGTAGCTATAAGCAAAATTTGTGTGAAAGGCTACTTTAGTGATTAATTGTATTAAACTTTGAGCACTGCTCAAGCTAAATTTGACAGGTCGAATAATTTTCAGATTGCCAGCATGTCTGCTATAAATTGTGCTGATTCTGCCATTATGACTCCTGAATTTAAACTTAGATTAATGCAAAATTTGCAGGAAGTCCTAAAAGAAATGAAATTTTTACAGGACGTTCTTAACCAACATCATTTTGCAAGGGGAACAACAATAGCCCCTGATCAAAGATTAGCTGATAGTGCTAGGTCAGCAAATAAACATTTAGCTTTCAAACAGTGTTCCAAATACTTTTTCTTTAGAAACTAGCAAAAGAACAGACTGTTATCAACCATCTCAATGACAAGAGGCTAATGCAGTTATTAGATGTAGACTGGCAGTTCATTGGCCTTTACCTGACACAAGGTTTGATGGGTTCAATTGTCCATCATCCTGGACATTTGTCAGGACTATGAAAGAGCATTTCCATTTATATGAAGTGTCATGCAACAAGAAAGTAGTCAGTGCAGTATCCTGTTTAAAGAGATGAGCAAAGCGATGGTAGAACAATGTTGGTTGATAAGGGATAAAATATTGGGAGATTTTTAAGATAGAAATTTCAGAAATCTACCCTCCTTATGATGATTATACATATTTGGCCTCATGGAGCTCTTTTCATAACATTACAAAGGAGAAAATATTGGCAAATTTTTTTAGAGCACTGTTGAGTTACACCAATTATATAATGCTGATACAGCTGAAATTGATATTGTTAACTGTGCAATATCACAATTACTGTTGCTTTTAAGGAGTTCTTAGAAGTACAAAATGTGAATTCTAGTGCAACGTCAGTCAGATTGCCTTAGCAATACAGAACTAGAAGAGCAGCTGTTGAAATGGTGTTATCAAATCAATAATGGTTGCAATCACCAAGGCAGCTATACAAGATAGAGTCTCACAAAATGTATATGAGTTATTACATATATATATGGAATTTTTTTTGTAGCAAAGAATAAGAATGAAGACATGTGAAAGGCATTTTATTATATTTCATGTTTTTTATTGCAATGGGAGGTTGTGAATGAAACATTACCTTCCAGCTGATCACTTTCACAATGTTCTAGTATATTACAAGTACAGTTGGCCCTCGACTTTTGCAGGTTTAACTTTTGCAGATTAGATTATTCGCGAGTTTGCCATCAATAATTAAATGAATTTTTTTGGAGTTTTGCGGCTACTGCAGAAAATCACAGCTTTAGTATTGTAATTAGTATGAAAATGTAAAGAACACTAAAAAAGTTCAGTAGGTCATAAATGCATAAAATATATGCATTATTAATCTATTTTATCATTTACTGCCATAAATATATACACAAATTTATTATAAAAAGTTAAATTTTGAAAAAAGTCTCAGTACGCTAAAAGAGCTGTGATGACTATTTTTATGACATCAACCCATCTACGATACGTTCCTTGAAGTTGAAGGAATTGGTAGAAGAGGCATTGTCTACGTACAGCAACATTTTTAAAGAAATGAAGAAGCAAAAAAGCCAAACTGAAATCACAATGTATTTCAAGAAGATTACACTGAGTATCCCTGCCTCTCCTTCTATCCCTTCCATTTCTGCTGCCCGAGGCACCCCCTTCTCCTCCTCCTCCTCCGCATTACAGAACACATAAAAGGTGATGAGGATGAAGACCCTGACGATCCACTTCCACTGCTCGAATAAATGACAATAATGCAGCACAGTTACAATAAACATTGTTTGAATGTGTGTGTTTGTGTGTACTGTAAGTCTCATAACTGTACAGCAAGAACTGTGTGTCAGAAGTGTTTGTATTTCATCATCATCTGTACATAGTCATCGCTAGCCTAGTCATCGTGTGAAAGACGAAGAAAAATTTTAAAGCATAAAATTATTAAAGTTTATAAAACACAATACTGTATTGTACTGTACTGTATATAACTGTGTTTTAAAAACTTTAATAATTTTACTGCTATCTAAATACTGTACATGTATTGCATCACATACTGTACATGTACTGTATTACCTCTCTCTCACTCTGTGTGTGTGTGTGTGTGTTAGCCTACATTGTTCATACGGTAATTTTAAATTTATAAAACCTACTGTTGCAGTACAGTGTATTGTCTTACTTTTCTGTGTGTTAAATACGGTTAACAGTATTAGGAGTTAAGGTTTGGGGGGGGGGGCAGAGCTATTCGCGGTTGTTCCACATTTGCAGCGGTCCTGCACCCCTAACCCCGGCAAATGTTGAGGGCCGACTGTATTTTGTTTTTCAACTGATGCACTCCAGCTGAAAATTGAGCATTGTGGTATTAGGGAAATATATTCGTATATTACATCTGGTATTTCAGATGGGTATTTTTAAATTCAATGAGTTTAAGGTATCATGTTAAAATTGGTAGATTTATAATATGAATAGAAAAGTATTTATAAGTTCTTAGTTCATCTGATGTTCTAGATGAATCCAATAGCAAATTGTATATTGCAATAAATTTATTTGAAATGTATTCATGATGATGTGGTGAATCTTGTATTTTTGTTACAACTGGCTGATAGCTGAGTTGAGTATAGAGAAGTACTCTGCAAATGATGATTAGAGTTAAGTGTTATAAATGTGGTTATGGTTATAACTGATGGTAGTAAATGATGTGTATGAAAGCTTATTTATTATAATCATTGAGTAGATCTTAGTTGAATTGCAGTTGTTACCTGTTTGAGTATCGTGATATTTGGTGTAACTTTTATGCCCTATATTGATGTAATTGTAAGGTGAAAATGGCAACATTATAATATATGGTCATTTACTCATATAAATTTTCTTTATTTTTAGATTTAATGTCAACCTTTTTTATGTATCGAAATCTGTTTTTGGTTATCAATGATATAAGTGCATTAGTGATATGAAGTTATCAGGATAACTTTAGCGGTATTTGCTTGCATGTGCTGTGTGACATCAAGATGCTGTCAATATGGAGCTTGGCCAAGCAGATTTTTGTACCCTTTCGAGCTGTCCCCAGTGCCATAGTGTACATGACCAAGTCTGTCACCATCTCCTCAGGGAGGGGATATTAATCATTATGTAAATCATTGTGTAAATTAATATAATCATTATACTGTATAAATATTATTAAAGATTGGGGGGGGGGGTATAAAATTTTGTCTTTTATTTCAGCTAGATCACAAATGATTGTATGTCAGTGGATTTGAAGTGGATGACCACATTCCCACATTTTCATAAAGGATCAAGTTTAGATTTCACATGCTGAGATGTCAACAGTAATCTTTTTTTGGCTGTAATATGTTTTTTGTAAAGATGCAGAATGGATGTAATTTATTCAGGCTTCTAACAATAGTAAATGCAAGACAGGCTAGGAGTTTGATTAAAATTAAAAAAAAAATTACCCCCTCAAGCAGCTGCTTGCCACAGAGGTCTGACAGGAGCCTGTCAGTTTATATGCCATAGTAGAAGGTCTGAGAGGATGGCAGGACCTCAGACTGTGTATAATATTCTGATTATGCATTGCTACTTTTCTGATTGTATCAGAAAAAGAAGAGAAGAGAGTGATGCTAGCTAGTCCATATAGCACTAGTATGCACTTAGATTATTTTGATTTCAACTAAGATTTACATTTAGCCATGGTAAGATATTACAATTAGGTAGTTGTATATGTGTTAGGGGTTATGGGAGTGTAACGCTCCAGAGATTTAAATACTTTTAAAGTTTTGGACCCTTTGTCTGATCCAATATTTATTCAAGCTCCGGATTGCTTAATTTTGGGTGCCAGGCAATAATTAACAAATTGCCAAATAAAGTTCAATTAGGGTTCGAATACCAGCGGGCGTTACTTAGCGAGGAAGAATTCAAAAATTAAATGATTGTCAAACTAATGTAAATTATAATCAAAACAATTAACGTTGCTCAAGAGAAAAAATAGCAAAGATTCAAAAAAGTTTCTATAACAAACAAGTTTATTTCCAAAAAATTATTTTTAAACACTCACCAACGTAAATGAAAACGTCATCTACATTATCACTATTGTGTCTAACACCAACTTCTGTGAAACTACTAACTGACAACTAACAAACACCAACTCCTGTGACTACTTCCAACTGACTTACTACCACTAACATACTCTCTGTGACTACATCATGATTATAACAAGCGTACAAGCTCGGCAACACATGGCTGTTGCACCGGCAAAGACAGTTGCATAAAATGACGAGTGCGCAAGCTATGACGCAAGAGGGGGCGTGTCCTTGTACACGCGTGCTTGCGGGTGACAATCGAAAGGTCAGAGTTGCGCATGTGCAACTCCTATGCTCTTGGAAACGAGTGCTGTGATGCCAAAAATGAAATTAAAATCCCCAAAATGATAAATGTAACGTAAATTAAGCAAAAGTGGTTAAGGTAAAGTAAAAGTGAATGAGGGGGCATCACAGGAGGAAATACTTTTGGTTGTGAAAAGTGATTATATCAAAGTGAGTTAAGTCCACATTCACAGCGGCCCTGCGCCCCTAACTAAGTCCATTAGTCTAAATTGATTCTCACTGCACATCATATTCAATACTTTTTTGTGTCTGCATATTTATAAATGCATACACTTGTGACCTTATTCCAAATTTGCTCATTGAAATCTATTAGATAAAATTTTGACTTCCTATGGGAGGAGAAGTTGTGATAGTTCACCATTTATAGATAAGTGTAAAATGTACGAATGCTTGTTTAACATTGTGTGTTCATGTGATCCATCTTGAGTGTACAAATGTCTACAATTAGCAAGTGAAATCATTGTGACTTTTTTTTTTTAAATTATTCCACTATCACCAAGTTATATCAATTAAGCACTACATTTCAACTTACACTGCTGTAGCAAATATTAGTAAAATGACAAAAAGGGATTATTTATATCATTTCATAATCCTAACAACTTGATGGTACATTTTTCTCATGATATAAGTAATGAAGTTTTTATTACTGACTGTACTATTTTATCAAGAGTTTACTGAAACTTGTTTGAAACTACTAGCTTGAAATCTGTCAGATGCATAATCTTGCATGATATGATTTTTATAAAAAAATATATAAATTATAAAATAATATTATATCAACTAAAAGGCAAATTTTCTATTAGAAAAAAAATTTAAATAATATACTTACCATGGTAACTATTTGCTGAATCATTATTTTCCATTTATCTTTCCATTTATTGAACGAAAACGTTTTGAATTAATTTTATCAAATAGTAAAAACCCTGCAGCTCTTTCAATACTTTCCTTCGGAACCTAAATTAAAAAAAAAATCTTCAATGATTTGGCACATTAGTAACAAAATTTGAAATTAAAAGATTATTTTTTTTTTAGATCTGGTAATTTGATAAAATTGACAATTTTGAAAACATCCATTTTTAACAAAATTAGAGGTAATAAAGTATTAAATTATCTAAAAGCAAAGGCATAGCCAATGAGGAAGATTAAATCCTCCTCCTTGTCAATTTATTAGCAAAAACATCAACAAAATTCTTCAACTTCCCCTTCTAAAATTAACAACTGTAGAAAATAAATGATTGTCATCCTCTATACAGTGCAGTGAACATTTGCTTTATTATATAGAAAGCACATTACCTCCAATGCACAACAAAACACGGAAAAACAATCTGTGAATCTGTGGCTTCACCCATGAACACAGATGAAGAATAACTGATAGAAATCATTAAATAGTCAGAAGAAGAAAAAAAGGTTGGGATTCACCACTCCAGGGCAACAACATCATTGACATCAATTGTTGCATTTGCAGTGAAAAGTAAAAAAAAAACTTTTTCTGAAAAATATCTTTAACTTTGGAAATTTTGGCTGTATAATGAAGCTAGGTTCTGAGATATAATTTCCATGTGAAATTCCATATGAAGGTGAAATTACATAATAACAAAGCTGAAATATTGCAAGTGTGAAATTCCATATAAATGGAGGACTACCAACATAAGTAATGTGCTGTAATATATAAATAATGTTCTTATATGAGGGAATTTTTTTATAATATGCAAATTGTTTTAAATACATATAAGATTAAAGTTACAAAAATATAAACCCTTTTATATAACAAATTGTTCAGTCTGATTTATAAAGCATCTTCCAATAGTTTTTCATTCATGCTTGTTCTCTGAGAACTTGGTATAATTTTAGTACACAAAATACTCATTCAACTCTCACTTGCATCACTGGATTTAGGTTGTTTAATCTCTGATAAGCACTTTTTTTTTTTTTGCACGCAATGGGCTAAATGGCCAGGCCACAAGTGCCCAAGAACTCAGAGAAGGAAGGTCTATTCAGCAGCTGTTTGGAGACATATGAAGCCTCCTGTCAACACCATTCAGTGTGTTCTTTAAAGTGCATAGGGTTGGCTCTCCTGCATATGGGCCCACAGCTTAACATCACACCTGATTAGGGTTACCAGATGCCAGTGTCCTAAAAGGAGTATAAAAAGACTAGAAATGGAGGACAAAGGAGGAAAATAAAGCAAAAATGGAGGACAAAAGAGGACACGCTTTCAATTTGTGAAAAAAAAATTTTTCTTACTAAGTTTTACATCATGTACCAACTAACAGTAGATTCCGAAAAAGGCATAATACTTATTAAATATACTTCAAAATATATGAAGTGCCGATTTTTGTTCATACTTGATAAGCAATCAAGATTTATTTTGTCTTAAGTTGCATAATGACTAGTTTTGTTGTTGCAGAAGGCAAACTTTCTGTTTCTATAAACTCTGACTGAGATAGTGATCAACAGTGATTTCAAATGTGGTCGGCCATGCACTTGTATGAGAAGGCTCCTGTAAACTAGAAGTAGCTCTTTAATTACTTAGCTGTCTTTTAGGTTGAAAAAGACCCTGCTTTCAACCTTCATAGCTCCATCCAAAGGAAAGTACAAAAATAGAGTGCTCCAGTTTCAGTTTGAAACATGCTACGAGTTTATGAAAAAAGGAGGACGTTTCATGTTTTTCAAAATTATGGAAGGACATGAGATAAAAAAAAGGAGGACATGTCCTCCTTTTGGAGAGTTGGGTTGTTTTACCTCTGAGCAGCACTTTTTTGTACACAATGGGCTAAATGACCAGGTCATATGGATCCCAAAGGCTCAGAGAAAGTTGGGAGAGGGGACCCACTGGAACAGCTGTTGGGAGACAGATGGTAGCTTCCCGTCAAGGCCATCCAGCGTGTTCTTTAACGTGCACAGGGTATGGCTCTCCTGCACACGGGGCCACAGCTTAACGTCCCATCCAACGGACGGCGGCCTTTCCAAGCCCATCGGTGTCCCCTACTGACCGTGGGCAGGGCGAGGAATTTTGCGGAGATAAATCTCAATGCTGACCCAGCTGGGACTCAAACCTGGGAACTACAGATTACGAGCCTGGTGCGCTACCGACTGAGCCACCCCCGCCCCTCCTATTGGAGATAGTATGGTAACCCTACATCTGATGGAGGCAGTCTTTCCAAGGCTATTGGTGTCCCTTTTCTCACCAAGATGGGGTAGAATGGGTATTAGGGGGGAACACAGGCACAAGTGAGACTTCTCTTGAGCTAAGTAGGTTCTGAACCCAACACCCCTTAATGGCATGTCAGGTACTGATCACTGAGCTACCAGCTGCTGGTCAATCTCTCCTCTACTGCTGATGTTATGTTATACATCAGTAGTTCCCAACATTTTTTGTTCTGCAAATGCCATTCAACCAAAAAAAAAATGTGTTGTGAACCCTCAGGGTAATAATGACTAAAAAAAGCTTCCAGTTAAAATTTACATTATATAATTATAATTATAAAACATAAAATTTTATACCTCTAATTATGAAACCCTCTAAAATTTAGAATCACTGCAGAAACAAACCTATAATGCTTCAAACATGTTTGATGCCACAAAGAAAAAAATATATTTGTAACATAATTGGACAATCTTTAACTGCTTAAGGCACCATTACGAATTTTTAGCATGAACCTCTTAGACTATCATCGCAAACCCCAAGGAGTTTGCAAACCACCAAATGGGAACCACTGTTATACACTATTGGGATGACAGTGATTGACCCAATCTGGCCAGTGATGTCTTCACAGCTATGGTGTGGAAACCTTAGAGTGTGGTAATTAGTTTTGCCACCATTATAACAATCTCTGAAATTCCATTGATCACTTTGTGGAATCCAATTGGCTAGTAGTCTGTTTTTCAAGTTTATGCTTTAGATTGATTTCCATTTGTAGAAATCATTTGTCTCACATTATACTATGTATTATAACAAAAGAATGATGGTAAAAGGTAAACATTTTCATGGGGAATAGGGGAATGTCCATAGAGAGGGTTTGGGGGATAATTCTTTCTTCTAAATTTTTTTAAATAAATTATATTTTAGTAATTACAAAAGACAAAATATTTAGATCTAGTATAAAGTTTCTGCACAAAGTTGGACTTATCATATTACCAAACTCATTATATGAAAATTAAAAATTTAGTTTAGATTTAGAGAGTTGTATGAATCCTTTGAGACTCTTTTCTGTGATCATTGATTCCCCCAAATCTCAAATTTTGACAAAATTCACCTCCCCCCCCCCCAAATACACACACACACAGGTGGCACTTCTAAAGTTCTACCACAGGGGAAGAATAGTTATATCAAGGGGCAGATATAGAGGGAAAGGGGCAATCCCTCCAACCTATTTGAGAATACCATTAAGAGTAACAGAGGCAAAAAAATTATTAAACTTGTAATTCCAAGAATTTTTTAAGAAAATAAAAAAAACCTGAAACAGTAGGAAAAAATGTTATACTGTAATGGACGACTCAATTGAGTCACTTGTTTTATGTGAATATTTATATGATTATTCAAAAAAATATAAAAAATGACTGCTTTCATGATAACTGCAAAGAGGAAAAAGTAGAAAAAAACATTTAACTAAATCTTTATCTCATGTTCAAAATAGCATCTTGCATATTATTAACGTTTATACACATCTTCAAATGTAGCATCTCCTCTGAATGGCAGTATTTACTCTTCTAAATGCTTTAAAATGCTGATTTTGCAATGCAATTTTCAACATAATAAATGTGTCAATTTTTTCAGTTGTTTCAGAAATATATTTATTTTACCTGGTATTGCATTAAGTGAACCCACACAAACCAGTCAAGCAGACATCTGCTGCTATCATAGTGAGGACAGACTGCAGCTTCTACTTGTATCCAATGTTGGCAAATTCTATTAAATCAACAATCGTACCTAGATGCAAAAATTATCATCTTTTACAATTCACTATTGTACATACGCAGATTTGAATTTTGTTTTGCACTATACAAGATGCAAAACTTGTGATTTTTAAATTATAAAATTAAATGGGGCAGAATTATGCCTCTGACTGAGTGTGTGCTCATTGGAATCAGTGCCTATGCATATACATTGCCTCAAACACAAAATAAAAAATTCTGTGTAAGCCTTTGGGGGGAACCTAAAATAGGATTAGTATATTTTAGCAATGGTTAGTCTAGTTAGTTATTTATAAAAATTATATCAATCATCATCGTCCTCAGGCAACCATGGGCTACGGAGGTCCAACCAGACCGTGCAATTTAGTTCTCCAAGCAAATCTGTCCTGAGCTACATCTGCTGCATCTGGCCACTGCACATCAATTCTACTAAGGTTCTGTTTGACATTGTCTGCCCATCGCATCCTAGGTCTCCCTCTCTTTCTGAGGCCTTTAGGCACACTGTTCATAATCCTATTCACCAATCTATAATTATTCATACGGGCAACATGGCCAAACCAACGGAGTCTCTTTCTGCACAATATGCTATTTAAAGGAGGTTGACGACTCCTTTGCCTAACCTCATCATTAGTTACAAAGTTGAACCACCTAATGCCCAAGATACTGCATAAGCATCTAGAATCAAAAGCATCTAGTTTCCTGTTATCTTGTTTACAAAGTGTCCAAGTTTCACTACCATAACTAACCCTAGAAAGAACCAAACTATTATACAGTCTAATTTTAGTCTTTAGGTGTATACGCCTATTTCTCCACACTCTCCATAGGTTCTTAAAAGTCCCGGCAGCAATCCCTATTTGTCTGTTAATCTCATGCCGCACATCACCAGTATCTGTTACATAGCTCCCAAGGTAATTAAACTGTGACACCTGCTCAAGACTGAACATTCAGATTAACTGAATCACAGCCTGCCTGACCAATTTTCATCACTTTAGTTTTCTCTCTGTTTATAACCAAACCTACTCTACTACCAGTCTCATCAACAGCTCGAATGAAAGAGTTCATCTCATCAACATCATTTGCCAAAAGGGCTAAATCATCAGCATAATCTAAATCAGAAATTTTGAAATCTCCAGTCCATTTAAGGCCAAAATCTTTCCCTTGAAGTGAATTTCGTATAACATAATCAATAACCAAGCTAAAGAGAAAAGAAGACAAAATGCACCGCTGTCAAACACCAGAAGTAATGCTAAACCAATTGCTACAAGTCTTCCAACTCTCACATGACTCAGTGTTATTAGAGAGCTTTCATTACGTTAACTAACTTGTCAGGTATACCATATGATCTCACAAATAAGCCACAAATTATGACCATCAACAGAGTCGAAAGCCTTTTTGAAATCAACAAAGCTAGCAACCAAAGGTTTCTGAAACTCTAAACATTTCTCAAGAATCTGCCTAAGTGAAAATATCTGATCCACACATCCCCTACCACTTCTGAATCCACATTGCTCATCACGCAATTGACTGTCAACCAGATTCTTAATTCTATTAAGCACAATCATGGAAAGAACTTTACCTGCAACAGAGAGTAGGCTAATACCCCTATAGTTATCACAAGAACTGCGATCACCTGTTTTGAAAATAGGGATAACAATAGCTCTGGTAAAAAAATATATAGATATATAAATATATAGAAATATATAAAAATATATATATATTTTGAAAATAGGGATAACAATAGCTCTGGTTTAAAACGGCCCCATCCTTAGGAACCATGCCTTTATCATAAAAGATATTCAGAATTTCAGTCATCCAAGTGGTAACTGAAACATTTCCAGCTCTAAGCATTTCTGTAGTAATTTCATCTACCCCTGGGGATTTATGAAGTTTAAATTTAGAAACAGCCAATATAACTTCAGATTGTGTTATAGGGCCAACATTAAAGCCACCAATGCATCTATCATCATTGCAAACAATGGGAATAGAACTAACCGCATTGTTTAGAATATCATTGAAATGCTCAGCCCACCTAGCCATGAGAGAATCCTCACCTTCTATAACCTTACCTTGTTTATCCTTCAATCCCTGTATCCCTGTCCATTTTCTATCACACAAAACATTAACTATCTGGTCAGGGTCATCCCCAGATTAGATCGAGCCCTGAGGCAAACAATTAAATATCGTTCCTCAAAAGGTCAGAGTTGCACATGCACAACTCCTACGCTCAGAATGAGGATTGCAATGTTGACAAAATGAAACAATAATTCCCAAAATGATAAATATAAAGTGAATTAAGCAAAATTAGTTAAGGAAAAGTAAAAGTGAATGGGTGGACCATCACATGCACCGTGAGGCAGGCTGCCTCTATGCTACACTCTTTTGATGGTACTGTATCTGGTACAGCTCTATGCTGTTGTGCTGTCTAACTGCTTTCTCGGCTTTGTCAGTCAAGCCATCAAGCCAAAGATTCTTATCAGCAGCTAACTGATCCTTTACACATTTATTAAGCTCTCTGTAATGCTTTCTATTAGGACTAGTAGGGTATTGATTAAGAACATTCCTGCAGTTTTTTCTTTCTGAAATTAGCTCAAGTGCTTTATCACTCAAATAATTCTACCTCCTCTGCTCCTTTTTTCCTAAAAGAGTACTGTTAGTTTCCAAAAAAGCTTGTTTAAAACGGCCCCATTCTTCCTCAGCTTCAGCAGTAAGCAAACCATGACTGTCATAATGACTAAGTAACCTATCATGGTAAGCTTTAGTTATAACAGGGTCTTTCAGAGCATCAGTATTAAAGGAAAATTTTTTAACCCTAGCACAACACTTTTTAAGTTTAAGTTGCAAGACACTTTTAACAAGGTGATGGTCAGATCCAATTTCAGCTCCCCTATATGTCCTGGTAGTCCTAACAGAACTAGCCCATTTGCTGTTAATATGTAATCAATCATATTCTTATGCAGCCCATCAGGTGAAACCCATGTGTATTTATGTATGTCACGGTGTTTGTAATATGTGTTAGTTATTCTGAAACCATTGAGTTTACTTACCTGTAGGAGACCTTGTCCATTGTCATTGCTGCTACCAATACCAAAAGGGCTATACCCCTCCCCAAAGGTTAGAGTCAGTACCAACTTTGGCATTGAAGTTACCTAGAACAAGGGTAATATCTCCTTTCTTGACATAATTCAAAATATCCTGAAGCTGTTCGTAAAACCTATCCTTCTCATCTTCATCGGCATCCTCAGTGGGAGCATAACAGCAGATAACATTCAAGTCTTTAACATTTGTCTGAAGTTTTACTGTAAGGAACCTTTCATGAATGCACTCATATCCTAGAAGAACATCACTAAGGGGGTCTGCTAAGAAACAGACTCACGCCTTGGTGATATTTATTGTCTTCCCTCCCTGAAAAGAGAAATTTAAGATTATTTTTAAGAATCTGACCTTTATCTGTTCATCTCGTCTCTTGCAAGCCGAGAATATCTAAATTATAACAGTGGAATTCTTGTGCGAGGACATCAAGAGAAAAAGCTCTGTGCAGAGTCCTCACATTCCAACTACCTATGGAGAAAAAATGGTTAGTGGGATGTTTAAATAAACTATGTTTATTGAGAGAGGGAATACCGACAATATCAAACAGCCCCCTAATCGCAGACATGGGGCAAAGACCCATTCCCCCACCACTAAAAGCTGAAGCCATCTACACTGGAAGACTTCTTCCAATGTAGAATTTGACGATGTCAGTAGAAGCAGGGAGTTCAGGTGCCTGAGATGACCTCTGCTCAGGATTATCCACCAGCTGATAAACATATCCTGTGAATCTATTCACTTGGGGCTGTCAACCCACAAACAAACAGAAAACAGAGCAAAAGATTTTCCCTCCACAGAGGCCCACCAGTGCAGCAAATTCAGGATTCATAATCAAGCTCAGAGCCTTATATCAGTCCAGTCTAGTAGGTTTATATGGTCAGCACCAGGATCCTGTGTGGTCCTGGTGCTATCCCTCCTCAGCAGGGTACGAAAAAAAAGAAAAGTAGCCATAGTTGTCCAGGTCAGTTGGCCACACTAATCTGGCAGCTAAATAAAAACTTCATGGCCCTCATAAAAGAGCTATAAATACTTTATATACTATTTTTATTTATGAAATGAATGTTTTTATAGTACTTGTATTACTACTCAGTCATAAGGAATAAATGATCAAAAAGCACCTTTAAACATTGGTATAAAATCGTATATGATGTAGATCAATTCTTCTTGTATGTAAAAGTGCACACAAAGTCAATGGAAATGAAGATCATTCGGCAAAGTCCGATTTAATTTTATTAGACACATTTACAGTTCACAATAGTAGGAAATGAAGGATAAATCCTAGATGAATAACCTCATAGCTACATAAGTGTAAAGTATGTAAGATATATATCATTACTGAGATGTGTGCGCTCGAAATGTCATTATAGGGGTGATGAATAGTTAACTTCACATACCTATTGTTGTAATAGTTAACTGCATGTATCTACTGTTGTAGCATGTTGTGAGAAATTGGTGGTATTTGTTGTTGTTGATCAAAATATTGGGATTAGGGTAGTTCTTTAATAGACATTTCCAGGCTGTAGGTAAATTGGTAAGTCATCATTGCAGCATCTTTTTACTTCAATGTTTTTCAAATAAACTTCATAACAGAATACTACAGGGTGATTCAGAATTCATCATCAATATTTGGTGGGGAGGTAGGTAATAAGAAACGAAGGAGATTTCACATAGGAAAGCATGGGCGCATATGCCATGTAGTAGGGCAAAATGACCCCAGTTCAATGATGGAAAGAACACATAAGAAGGAAGTGGTAAGGAAAAAACATTTATTATCTTACATGTAACATTTCTTTGCATTGGTTGTACAGACTTACAAGAGGTGCTCGAACTGCCGACCATGTGCTAGAATGCATGACTCACAACGGCATTGCATGGACAGCCGGACCCTGTGGAAGATGCCTGGCATTTCCCGGATGTTTGAGGCAGCAACTGATATGCGTGCTACAAGATCCATAGCACTATCAACAGGGGTCTCGTACACCATGTTTTTCATAGCACCCCATACAAAGAAATCGATTGGAGATAAATCCGGTGAACGTGGTGGCCAAGAAACCGGTCCACCGCGGCCAATCCATTGACCACCAAACTGTCTGCGTAGGTAAGCACGCACAGCATTTGCGAAATGTGCAGGAGCGCCGTCATGCTGGAACCACATTCGCCGGAGACTACCATCAGGAACCTCGTTCAGAAGATCCGGTAACACAGTCTGAAGAAATGTTAGGTACTTGGCACCGTCCAAAAGGGATGGTAGTAAATACGGGCCCAACAAACAGTCACCGACAATCCCAGTCCACACATTGACAGCAAAACGTTGTTGCGCAGCTCCAGGTCTTGTACCGTGTGGGTTCTGATGAGCCCACACATGCCAATTGTGTGTGTTGAAGACACCCTCTCGAGTGAACAACGCCTCATCAGTGAAAAGAACATACGTTGGGAAATTGGGATCAACGGCTGTTCTCTGCATGAACCACTGACAAAAAATAACACGCTTGGGATGGTCGTCTGCTGCCAATAATTGCACTCTTTGCAGATGAAATGGATGTAACCCTTCATCGTGTAATATCTGCCACGCTGTTGCTTGCAAAATTCCAAACTGCCTAGCCATACCTCGTGTGCTAGCACCAGGTTGTTCCTCGATTTCCTGTAGGACAGCTTCCTCTACTGCTACTGTCCGTGCCAATCTGCGCCTCCCTCGATTAACATTACTAGCAGCAAACGATCCTGTTTCACGCAGTTGGCGATGAATACGTGAAAACATTTGATGCTGTGGCACACAGCGGTTTGGGAAGCGCGCTGCATACAATTGCCTGGCTCGAAGACATCTTTCTCCCGCCGCACCATAAGTTACATGCATATCTGCACATTCATTCCACATATACCGGTTCATGTTACTTCTGCAAATTCACCTTGTCGAATGACAACTGACTGCACGCGTCAAACAGCTGTGCTTCTGTATGAGAGGTGTGTACACACAGCGCCCTCTACACCACCATGCGTTCGTCTGCCCCCATACTTTCCTATGTGAAATCTCTTTCTTTTCTTATTCCCTTCCTCCCCACTAAATATTGATGATGAATTCTGAATCATCCTGTATAGCAGTCATCATTACAGCATCTTAGATGCTTCAATGTTTTTCATATAGGCCTTCTCATAACAGAATTTGATACAGAACTTACCACCATTTTGCTGGCAAAGAATGTATTGTATACTTTGAAATCTAGATACTTTGTGTTTTGTTCGCAATATGTTTATGCCATTTTTTACAATGTCATTCTGCCTTGTCTAGTTTTTTAAAATTGTGTATGATGTAGCCATGGAGTTGTTGTTCTACAGCATGTTGCAAACATACCATCTAGGATTTACCCTTCATTTCCTACTATTGTGAACTGTAAGTCTGTCACTAATACATTAAATCAGACTTTACTGAATTTTCATTATGATCAACTTTATGCCACACTTTTACAAAAAAGAAGATTGATCTACATCATATACAATTTTATACCAGTGTTTAAAGGTGCTTTTTTAATCATTTATTTCTCAATTATACACACTGAGATTTTCAACTATTATTCAGTCTTATTCAGAAAAAAACAAGTTATTCTCATCAACAGAGAAAATTCAATGAGTGGGAAAACTTTTAAAGTTACTGACAAAATATTTAATTACCAAATTCACATTTATATTACTTAATTATAGGGAGCACTAAACCAAAATAAACTTACCATAAATGCTTTTAGAGGTACACTATCTTCAATAGGTGTATTTTGCATTACATAAGCCTCAAGATCAAATTCATGATTTTCTGTTTCACCAACTATCACTTTGAAAAAATGTGTAGGTACTGCTACATTATTGGCTCCTAATACTTGATATTTAACGTATCTTTTACCATCCGCTTCCTCTCTGTAGAGAAAAAACAATTAAAATATCAATACATAAAGATAAAAATCCTAATTGCTGGCTCTACTTTGGAACAGAGTTTCTTCAATTCTTCATACACTAAGTTTCTAACAATGAATTTTCCCCAGAGGAAAATTTCAGTTTTATTTTTTTCAGCATAAAAAAATTTAACATCTTGTTCCGAAATAACTAATATACAGAAATGTATATTAATATACACCAAGAAAAAAAAATACTAAATTCTGAAAAATAATGTAACAAAAAATTAATAAAATTGGCAAATGAAACATATGCATTTCCTCTTTAGTATGGTAAAAGATAGTTTTACACTTTTCACAATATAAATTGTTTCATGTGAAATAGTCAGTGCAAAAATCTTCAAAATATGGTTTTTCAAAACTTCATGGTTTTATGAACTAGTAGATATAACAGTAAAATAATCCCCAATCCAAACCACATTGTACTTAATTATTTACTAAAATATGATTCCATACTAAAATTTTACACAATAACTAAAATATTTACAAACACGTAAATTTAAAAAATTAAATAATAATTTTTTTAGAAATTTGTGATCAATACTCAGTATTCTTGAAATGTTAATTAACATTTCAAGAACACTTATTAAATTAAGGTATTATAATATAAATTAAGGTATATATAACTTAAGGTTTAAATTAAGGTATTATATGTTTATTTAATACCTTAATTTAAACTTAATTTGAGAATTAAAATAATACTTTTTGCAATGTTGTGGTTGAAATTGAGCCCGAGTTTCAAACCATGGCCAATGCCTATAAAGTTGGCTGTCTACGTAAAATTTAATTTTTTCTACCTCTCTTATAACAATTTAATCATTCTTATTATACAACTATTTGGATGCCCTTACTCTAACCAGCATGCTTTCATTATTATTAACTTGGAAATGCATTGTAAGGTAATTTTAGCTTCACTTCTTTCGTTTGATTTAGCCCATTTATTGCAATTAATAGCTGTATCTCATATAATAATATCTCTAATATAATAAAAGCAATTTTAATCATATAGTAAAAATAAAAGTATTTTTTAATCTGATTTAGATACATAAGGTAATGCTCAGCTTCACTTACTTCCTCCTTTCTTGGGGCGGGAATAGCTCAGTCGGTAGTGCACCAGACTCATAAACTGCAGTTCCCAGGTTCGAGTTCCAGTTGGGTCAGTATTGAGATTTATCTCTGCAAAACTCAGTACCTTCAGTCAGTAGGGGACACCAATGGGCATGGAAAGGCCACTGTCCATCAGATAGGACATTAAGCAATGGCACGGTGTGGGGAGAGCCATATCCTGTATACATTAAAGAACATACTGAATGGCCTTGACAGGAGGCTACCATCTGTCTCTCAATAGCTGTCCAGTGGGTCCCCTCCCCTAACCTTCTTTAAGCCCTCAAGGTCCTTGTGACCTGGCCGTATAGCCCACTGTGTGCAAAAAGGTGCTGCTCAGATGTAAAATCACCCAAATTGCCCTTGTTGAAATAATAGAATTTCTCAGATATACACCTGGTAGTAATTTGTTAGATAAATATAGAGGAAAAATTGTTATTAGCTGGGTGGAATTTGAACCCACGGCCTCCTGATAACATGTCAGGTGCTCTGATGTGGCTGGTAGCTCAGTGGTCAGAACACCTGATTTGTTATCAGGAGGTCGTGGTTTCAGATCCCACCCAGCTAATGACAATTTTTCCTCTATATTTATCTACCAAATCACCCTTTCTCATCAACAGAGTTTGTAAAAACAAGTAAACCCACCACTTATTTTTTAGAATGGCACTCTTATACCTCTTTAGCTCCTATTTCCTTCCCATCAACACATTCTGAAATCATGCCATGAAGCAGTTGAATTAATAAGGAACACCCTATCAAAACCTAAAGAACTACACTTCATCCATTCGATGTTGTATCACTGTATCCTAGCACTTCAGAAATGGATACAGCAATATGACTTAATATTAAATGGTTGGAGGCTGATAGACCCATGACACAACAATATTTTAGTGTTTATGAGGCCTTGGACCTAGCCATCTCCTCCAATTGGTTTGCGTTAATGGCATGACATAGGCATAAACAAAAAAGGGTACGATGGGCTCTCCAGGCTGTTCTCTATCATGTCAAAAATAAGGCTTTGCACAAAGCTAAATGTAAAATTTCTTTATATTTGCACTACATTGACAATATAGTCCTTTTCTGGAACTTCAGTGCCAATGAGTTAGATTTTTTATTACATAATTTCTATAGTATTCTTAAGAAAATTAATTTTATTCATGAGTCCGAAAGAGGACAACTAATGTATAAAGATATTTTGATTATTAGAATGGTAACAAATGTGATACCTCAAATTATCAGAAAACAACACTTATCCCAACATTATCCCAGTTGATTCAGCCCACCCTTTTAGCTATAAACTAGTAGCATTTAATGCATATTTTATAATGCATTAAATGCTACTAGTTATTTATATAAATAACTAGCAGCATTATATAAATAAAATACTATATTAATATAAGTATTAAATGATGAATAACAATTTATACACACAACAGGATTGCAGAAAACTATAAAAATTAATTAAGGATTGCAGAAAATTATAAAGATTAATTATTTAAACAAAAATTGATAATCTCAGCATTGCCAGTAGATGTTTAAATGTCTACAGGTAATGCTGAGATTAACAATTATTGCTCAAAATTAAAGGAAAATGAATCATTTCATACATAACTCGAAATATTTTTAAGGGAATGCAATGAAATATGGTAAAGAGGTTTATTATTACATTACAAATATAAATCAAGCAGAAAAAAATTCATAATCGTAAAATGTGCATGCATTAAGATCATAATCAGCAATTGACATGAAAAATCAGCAATTGACACTGAAGGAACAATACTTAAAGTCTGTTATGTACAACATGTGGTATGTTAATATGGAGTATGATCACCCCTGATAGCCATGCAGCTCAAACAATGACTCCTCATATTGTTTATGAGGGTATTGATGAGGTTTGGAGGGATTAATGACCACTCTTGACAAGCAAATGCAAAATGCATGGAGTGTTCTGGAAAGGGGCTGGCAAGCCCAATCCTCTCCCTAGAGCATCCCATAAATGCTCAATGAGACAGGTCAGGAGATCTGGGTGGCCACTCCATTTGGTAAACAGCTGCCTCTTCGAAAAAAATCATTGACCACCAGGGCTCAATGAGGGTGGGCATCATCAGCATCCATAAGAAAAAAATCTGGGCAGACAGCTCCCCGGAATGACCTGACATATGAGTTCAGGAACTCGTCTCTGTACTGCAAGGCAGTAATAGAGTCACTCGGAAAGATGTGCAGGTCTGTATGCCCATTCATCATGATTCCTGCCTCAACTATCATGCCACAGCTACCAGAATAGTTCCTTTCTTTGATGTTCAATGGACTGTTGCAGGTCTCATGGTTCTCTCCAAATGCGAATACGTCACAAATCAGTATTTAAGCTGAATCGCGATTCATCTCTGAAAATATCATGCACCAACTGGTGTGGACTCCAGTGTGATTTGGCAACTCCACATTAAATGAGCTCGCCAGATGGCAGGAGTTAAAGGGACACAAACAACAGGAATTCTGGCATAAAGGCATTGCTCATGAAATAATAATATGCCTTGAAACTCTCGTTCCTATAGCTGCTGCAAGCTCCAAAGGCAGTAGCCTAGTAGTCATCACTCTGTTCCATCTGGCAGTAAGACTCATAAAGCAAGGGCCGGATTTTGATGTTCTGAGGCCCTAAGCTATGGCAAGTTTAAGAGGCCCTAAAAATTCGAAAGTCAGAATATATATTTACTATTCTGATTAAAGAAAAGATTAAAAGAAAGAGGAAGGGAAAAAACATACAAATAATTCTACAGCTAAGATGAACAGGGTTTACACAATAGATTGATTCAAATATTAAAAATGCTCTAAAGTGGCATAACAAAACTTTAAATTATTTTTTTTTAGGTCCTCTCATATTGCAAGGCCCTTAGCTTAGTTGCCTAAAGCCCTCAATGTAGTTCTCTTTAGGCACTGAGAGGCTCTCTTTATTCTTGAATAGTGTGATTTTACTAAGAATTGTCTGTTTTGAAATTACTAGAAATGGGTTTGATGATAATTGATAGCTGTAGTCAATCTCACTTAACAGCTACCAGAGTAAAGACTTTAGGGATGACTTTGAGTGATAATTGCTCATGGTTGATTTGAGAGATGGTTGGAATAGAGAGAGGCTGGGCCATTAACCTTAAAGATAGTTGAGATTCAAGGTTCCCTCTGTCTTTGATGTTGGCTACAGACTGATTCCAAGTAACCTTCAAGCTGGCTATAAGAAGAAAAGAGTTTAACAGGACTGGCACAATAGCAATAAAATATTTATTCTTCTGCTGATCTGTGGTTTCCTCCAACTGTTTTTTTTTAATGGTGAGTCCTTTCCACTTTTTTTTAAGAGTTGATTAGTCTCGTCTAGATATTTGTCATCAATTTCAGTGTTCTTCCCAACTACGTTTTGCTTTGACCCTTTTTATTAATCAACCTCTACTCCCCCTGAATTTCTTAGCCTTTACTATAATTATTCAAGATGCTAGTAATACAATAGTGACTTTTATTTTCTCAAAGGAAAAAAAAATTAGCATTAATGTATTAATGGTTATTTTATTTAATCAATTCTCTGCAAAGAATATAAAAATGAGAGGTGTAATTGTGAAGGAATAAAAATGATTTTTGCTTATAATATTTGAGAGTGTTTCTTGAGAGTAATTGAAAGTGAAATAAGCATATAGATTACTTATTGATAAGCTATGCATATTTCAATTCAATTAAATGAAAAGAACTTACAATTCAAAATTTTTGAGAATTCTTAATACTTTGAGAATATTAGAGTTAGGCTTATTCAAAGATGAAATTTTTTATATGCAGCTGGGCTTTAATATAAAGTTATATACAAAACAAATAGAATTGTAAAAATTTAATTTGCAATTCGTGTCCACCTAGTTTGGTGAAAGATGTGGCCACTATCATAGTTAACAAGGATTTTAATGTAAAACAAATAGGCTTTTTTTTTTAACATTAATTTTTCCTATTTCAAAATTAAACATGGATAGAAATTGTAACTTGTAATAAGCAATTAAGATGGCATTGGCATTTATTTATTTATTTTAGAGCTCCAAAAAGTGAATAATTGTATTATATCAGGGTGCATCACTTTTTCATTTTTGGTGTCTTGTTATTTAATTCACTTGATTTTAGTGTATGAAACGAAAAGCCATTTGCTACTTATAAAATAAAATTGAAAAATATTTACAGGTTTTAACAACTATGAATTGTTATTAAATTTTATTTGATTCTAGTCTGTTTAATTATTATTATTTTTATTGTGTTTTATTCATAAAAGTAAAGAGTACAGTATATTTACTATTTGACCCACAAAGCTTATCTACAGGAAAGTGAATAAATTAAATAAAGCATTGGTCATTCAGCCACAATTAACGGTTTACATCATAAATATTTCTCAAAACATCACATATATATTCGTTTTCCCAAATAATCTTTCAATTTAGATTTGAGTCTGCTATATGCATCTATATTTAATATTTCTCTTGCAATAGCATTAAATATATACAGTCGTATCAGAACAATATGACCACCCATGGAATAACAGTGTACCCACCCAGGAGCATCACAGAGTGCACATGACAAGGTCTACCACATGGAGATATAAATAGCCAGCCAGGACAGATGAGACATAGTGCATAACATGAGCACAATGGGCAGAGGTGTTGATTTGATGGGCATTCAAAAAAGAATGATCATCTGCTACCGCACCAAGGGTGGAAGCATCTTGGAAACAGCAGATTTCGTGGGCTGTTCGCATGGTGCTGTAGTAAGGGTGTATCAAGAATGGACTACTGGCACACCGAGTACCTCCAGACATCATAACTGTGGAGCCCCAAAGGCCGTCGACCCCAGAGGAGAATGTTGCCTCCATTGACTGGTAAAGAGCAATCGACATGCAACAGTGCAGCAATTGACCACTCAAATGAATGCTGGAACTCCTAGATATGTGTCCCTGATAACAGTAGAGTGAACCCTGTTACGCAAGGGTATCCAGAGTCAATGCTGCGTAAAGGTGACCATGTTAACAAAGGTCCATCGGCAACGATGCCTGCAGCTCGCACGGGACTACTGTCATTTGACAGTGGATGAGTGGAAAAAGGTTGTCTTCTCCGACAAATCAAGGTTTCTACTCCACAGAAGTGATGGGCAGTGGCGGATATGGCATCAGACACACTTGTCAGTCAAGTACAAGCCAGCGGTAGCAGTGTGCATGTCTGGGGGATGTTTTCCTGGTATGACCTGGGACCGATGATACCACTGGATGGGTCCCTGAATGCCAATGGCTACCTGTACATCCTCGCTCCCGTCATGGCAACTTGGATCTTTATATCCTTTTTTGTGGCGACCCAGGATGAAGATTAAAGTTAGGTTTTGACCGAGGAATGGACTTTACATTTCTAGTACTATTTGCCCTATGATGCCGTGGGCTGGGCTTTACCTATATGGTACTGACTTGTCCCTGACCATAGGTAGTGGTAATCTTGGCATTATCCCTATAGGTGGCATGCAGTCTCTGAATTGCAAAACATCTGGGTTTTGTCATTCATTTTAATTACCTGTCCATCCCCACTGACCACATGCATCCCTTCATGTTGGATGTTTACTCTAGTGGTGATGGTGTCTACCAACAGGACAATACGTCCTGCCTGTCACTAAGGTGGTGCGTGACTGGTTCCAGGAACACAACAGCGATGTCTCCATTATCCCTTGGCTGGCAAAATCACCCAACCTCAATCCCATAGAGCACTAGTGGGACCATTTGGATCACCAGGTTCAGCATGCTGACTCACAATCACTCATCTCCGGAACCTCCATGCTCTGCTGGAGTCTGAATGAGCATGTGTGACTCTGGCAACCTTCCAGGTCCTCATTGCGTCCATGCCACATCATCTCACCACTGCCATCCACGCCAAGGGTGGTTAATCCCATTATTAGGTAGGTGGTCATATTATTCTGATACGACTGTGTAAGTGGTACTTGATATTTGGATGTACCTCTTCTGTAATTGTTTCGAAAATTAGGTATTTGGTAATATCCTGGGTTTTGAAGTCTTGTATTTTTATTGTGTTGCATTTTTATTTTACATGCATTGTTAAAAAATTTTAATTATTAAATTATATTTAAAGAAATTACTGTAGGATAAAAGGTTTAAAAATTTCGATCTATCTGTTGTTTCATATATTTTTTTTGCATATGTAAAGGAATAATATTTTTAGCTATTATAGATAGCAGCCTTTCTGTTTCATTCATGTTAGTAATAATCCATGATATATATTATATCAATAATATATATATATCATGGAATTTATCAATTGATATATTAAGATCTGAACAGTGCAGAGAATTCTTGTGTTATGTAAATGATTCAATTAAATGTCATCTGTTAGATATATATATACTAAAATTTAGTTTTTGGTTTTGCTATTGTTTTTAAACATCTAGCCACTTTGCCCAGAAGAAGCAATGAGTAGTATACAATAAAATAGCTGCAAAAACATAAATTTTATAATATACTTACTTTTAAATGAAATGAAAATTAAGAATAAAAAATAACACCATGAAATGTTTTAAGTTGGGTTTTTTTACCTCTGAATTATGAAAAAAAAAAACCTAAGGGGCTTCGAATCTAATGTGCGCCTAGGACCTCAAACAGTTTAAATCCGGCTCTGGCACCAATGTATATCCTCTGCCAACCAATGTAACAGACAATAATTCAACATCAACCCCTGGAAATTTGGACTGACATCTCATCAAGATACTGAACAATGAATTTCAGCATAGAATCTTATATTACCATGTTAAGGCTCCAATGGCATCAAGGTAGCATAAAAAGGCATCACCAACATCTGACATTTAGTGTTGCATAATCAGCAATAACTGACTCTTGATTGAGTGTATTAACATTTTTCAGAATGAAACTGGCATGCACAGAATTTGGTAATAAATAATTTGATGTCAATAAGAGAGATTTTGCATTTAACAGTAATAGCTTTATTGGTTAAAGTTTTCTTTACTGTAATACTGTTAAATAGTTAATTGAAACAACAGTATTTCAACTTCCTTATAATGTTGCAAGGTAAAAGATTGAAGTATCAGAAAAGATGTAGGCCGCTGAACTCGTTTGTTCATGTATATAGAGTGATTATGTGTACATTAAATTTATTAAACCATTGTGATTCAACTATACAATAGAAATATTTTAAAAAATGGCTGGAAAAAGCAAAATCATTGAAGAATATCAGAGCTGACCAGTTGATGACCAATTAAAAAAGTCTACTGTTTTGTAAATGATCATTTAACCAAATATAATAAACAATTACTGTACTTTGCTAAGCAAAGTATGTCAAGTGGAGAGATGAAATTTGTGTGGGTCAGATATGGAAAGATGTTTATCATAAAGGCTGAAAATTCTAAAGTCATATGGGTAAGAACAAAAGATTATTTAGAGATTCACAATGGCAAGAATAGATGAAATAGAAATTAATGCTGAGGTTCTTTCTGAACAATTGTGGAATTTGAATTCAGTTAAAAAAATTTTGATAATGAATTGAATCCTATTAATAAAGTTTTAAATTTACATCATTTAAATATTAGATCAATATGATCGAATTTTGATAGTTTAATTTTGCTTTTTTTAAAACTAATTTGCTTGATGTTTTTACTAAGTGAGATATGGATTAAGGAAAATGAGGTTCATCGATATCTATTGAAAAGTTACAAAATGTATTGTGGCTATCAAGATTTTATTCATTCAGATAGAGTTATGATGTATGAAAAAAACTTTTTTTAGCTTAGTTAAAACTGATATAAAAATGCAAAATGCTGTGTACTTGATAGTCTATGATGTGACTTTAGACATATGTATATTACTGATTTATATAGCTCCAATGGATCAATTGATGATAGAACATTTTCCATCTCTATCAAAAATATATTTCTTTGAAATACAAAAATATTATTTGAGTAGTTGATATAAATTTGGACATATCAAAATGATAGTTTGGTAGAGGGTATAAAAATTTATTGTATTCTAATGTTTTTTTTTTATCTTATATTAATGGAACTACTAGAGAAGTAGACAATTCAGCCAGTTTCATTAATCATATTTTTGTTTGGAATAATTTGGTTTGCTATATATCTTCTGCAATTTATTTCAGATCATCATTCAATATTATTAAATATCACTTACCCTAAAGTAATGATAATTAATCATCAAATGTTAATAATAATGGCAGGTTTTGCATATCTTTTAATTACAATATGTTAATTAATTATTAATGGAGAATGGAGGAAAATAGGAAATAAATGGAGAATAATTAATGAACTATTAATGGATGATTTAATGGAGAATTAAACAATGTGATGAAGATTAAAGAGAAACTATACAAAAAAGAATCCTTACAATTTATTTTTGGAAAACAAGTATAAAAATTATGTCAAATGTTTAAAAATAAGGATAAAAGAATAATTTATTATTATGATTCACTCTTTGCACAAATGATCAAAATAAGAAATGGAGGTTAATTATTATCATTATAGGCACAGATAAAAATGCATCTATATTTCCAATGGATATTACTTGATGAGGACTTTATAATAATGTAACTGTAGTGCTCAATAAAATGAATAATCAGTTTTGAAATTATGGAGTTAGTAACTATAATTTTTTAGATGAGAATAGTTACATCAGTCAACTGCTATCAAATAATTATTTGATAGCAGCTGACTGATGAATATATATATATGATATTTGAATGAATGTATTCATATGCAGTTGAAGAGGATGAAGCAAAGTGTGTTGTAAATAGTTTTCAAAAAGGTAAAAAAATAAATGATTGTGAAATAAATGTAGAAAAACTTCAAATATTAATTAAATACAAATTAAACCTTTTTTTAACATATTAACAAATCATTTGAAAGTGGGAAATTTATTGATCATTTAAAAAATGCTACAGTTATGCTGTAATTTAAGACAGGTAATAGGAATGATATAAAAAAAATTGTAGGTGTATATCAATATTGTCAATAGTTTCCAAAGTTATTGAAATTTTGATGAAGAATATGCTTAATCAGTTTTTGAATAAAATCGATTTTTATTCCTATAATCAATTTGGTTTTCAATATAAACTAAATACAGGAAAAAGAAAAATACCCCCTCAAGCAGCTGCTTGCCACAGAGGTCTGACAGGAGCCTGTCAGTTTATATGCCACAGTAGAAGATCTGAGAGGATGGCAGGACCTCAGCAGAAAAAACACATACATCCATACCTTACCCGGGGCTCGAACCCAGGTCCCGTAGATCATTAGCCAAGCGCGCTAACCACTCGGAAAGCATTATTAAAATTTTCGAAATTTGCGTACAATAGCAGTAAACACAACTACTACTTTGGAAAGTATGCAGCAGCTATTTTTCTTGATATCTCTATAACATTTGATTGTGTTCAAATTTCTTATTACAGAAAATGTTCTGGAATAGAATTAGAACCATTGTAAATCATTGGTTTAAATCTTATTTAGAACACAGAAAAATTTATATTATATTGTAAAAGTGAAATAAAAATGATAAAATATGATGTTTCACAAGGATCTGTGCAAGTCCAATTCTGTTCTGAATTTATGTAAATGATTTGTATATCCTTTGCTAATAATATGGTGCTTACAGCAAGGAAAATATTGAAATTTTTTAAAAATTATAAATCAAGATTTAAGGATATTAAAAAAAATATGTTTAATGAAAATAGTCTTCAAAATAAATTTAGATAAAACAAATTTTAGTTTAATTAGCAAATTTGATATTTTTTTTCCTTGAAATGGCAAAAATTAAAATGTACAGAAAGTGATAATTGTAAGTGTTATCCAATTATAAAAATGAATACAATATGTAGGCATGCAGAGTGATAACAATTTAAAATGAAAAGTACATGTCCCAATTCTTGTAAATAAATCAAGTGATAAATTGATTACATAAAAAAAAATGTTACTCAGACATTTTTAAGATGTTTATATTATTTTTGGCTTAATTCACCTCTTAAATATGGAATTGCCACATGATGTGGAGACTATTATAATAATACACTACCATTAATCAAAGTGCAAAATAGGGCAGTTAGGAAAATATCTGCATCAGATTTGTTTTTGGTTAGTGAATTGTACATACTGTTTGATACATTTCCTCTTCACAACTTATATTTATGCTGTTGTTTATTACATGTGCACACTAATATATTTGATTTTCCCACATATGATTTAATTATGATTTGCATTCCTGAAGTTAATCAGGGAATTTTTCATACATCTTTTGAATATTTAGCCACTATAACAAATTGTAAAAGGAAATAAAACAGATTACATCATTACACATATTTTGAAAGAAAATTAATGAATTATGTTATGAATCTTAAAGATATTGAATTACGTTTTGAATATGTTAAATGATATATTTTTGTACTTTAGTACCTAATTAATGGAAATGATTTTAACAGTATTATCATCTATATAATTTTAATTGTTATACATTTTGCCAGTTGTATTTACATTATATTTGAATACTGAAGTTTAAATTTTTATTTCCATATAAGGGATTATAATAGGTAATCTGTGTATTTACTATGGATCGATTATTGAGTTTAGTTTTATTTTTCCTTTATTTTTCTATTTAACTTTTTCTTTAACTTTTCTCTGATATTTTCATTTAAACATAATTTATCTGTGTATAGCTATTAATAATGTAATGTATATGTATAAAAATGGAACAATATCTAATAAATTTCGAATTCTAAAACAGAACTAATAAATATTACTGTACCTTGGTAGGTAAAGAGGACCAGTGCAAACATAAACATTCTGGTATTTCTTTACCAAATGGCGAACATATTTCTCTAACTTATTCCAAGCATCACGATTAAATCCTTTGCCAACCTAAAAAAAGAGCAAATTGTAATTTTACCTGTAATAAACTTCATGTAAAATAAATAACAAGTTCTACTTAAAGAGATAATAGCAAATTGTTTAATCTTCATTAAACCACATTTCAAAGAACAAAAATATTGCATACAGGTTTTAAGAATTGCATTATTAGATCAGAACACTCCAAAAATTATTGTTTGTGTTACAAAAATTTAAATCATACCATCAATATATCCAAGTTTCTACTCCATAACAAAGTGATTTGCTATTTGAAATCTGTACGGTACAGGGAGGTTACTACCAGTGGAGCAGGTGGTGCAATGCACTGAGGCCCCATAGTCCCAGATACTTATTTGAATAAGGGACCACCATTTTATACCATACAATAGGGGCCCACTATAATATTTTTCACTAAGGTCTATGATGATCTAATTTTACCACTGGTACCATATTCTAGTTAAAGATCACAAGACTGCACATTTATATTCATATAAGAGACTGACTCAAAAGGCTCAAAATCCTTCTCTTCAACTGCTATACACTATTGTTAATTACCATAAACATAAAAATAGGCATTGCTGCTAAAACTTTTTAAAATCTATGGATGTTGGTTGGTTGGTTGGTTGGTTGGTTGGGGTTTATTGGCGCATTAGCAACTAAGGCTATAATGCGCCAAACATATGTCCAAAAGGTAAAAGTATAAAAATCATGTTACCCCTTAACCAAAGTTAAAAATAAACGACAAAGAACAACAAAATAATAGATTTCAGTAAAATACAACATGTAGAGCAACAAGGAACAAATGCAAAAATATGTTAAATGAATAAAAACAGAAAAATAACCCAGCTGTAAGCAAACTGGGTTAAAAATATAGAGTAATAAAAAGAGAGTAAAACTACAAGCGATTAAAATATCCAGTAAATTTTAAAAATTGAAAAACAGCATTAAAACAACAATGATCTGATAAAAGATGTCCGAGTGTAAAGGGCTCGGACGTAAAATCGTGAAAGTTAAAAAACATACAACGTTCGATGTTAAAACATTGACATGATATTAAAATGTGTTTGATAGTTAAAATGGTGTCACAAAACTCACACTTAGGTACGTTGTCCGCCCGAAGAAGGAAACGAATGAGCAATAAACGAATGACCTAAGCGGAGCCGAGCAAGTACAACTTCCTCCTTGCGATTCATGTGGTAACAAGACTGCCATGGTTTGATGATAGGTTTGATCTCAAAGAGCTTGTTGGTAAGCTGTTCTGACCAAGATCTCTGCCACTGTGCCTGGAGCTCGGTGGTAAAACGCTGCCGGAAATCCAGATAAGGAACCGCCATCGGAGAGTCGGACAGGGGCGTGGCTGCCTTGGCAGCAGCGTCTGCCAAGTCATTGCCCCTAATCCCAACGTGACGGGGCACCCAACAGAAATGGATGGTGGTGGTGGCTGCCAGACGATGTAGTTGCTGGCGGATCTTAGTAAGAACTGAGTGAGGCCGATGCCTCACCAAGATCAAAGCCTGTAGCGAACTAAGTGAGTCGGTGTAAAGCACACACCGACGATGAAGCTTAGTCGCCACGTGGTCCAAGGCGAGGCTGATAGCGTGCAACTCTGCAGTGAAGATGGAACACTGCAGTGGGATCTGGTCTGCAATGATTACATCACAGCAGACCATGGCCGATCCCACTGATATGCCGGACTTCAAGCCATCTGTAAAGACAGGCAAGAAGTCCGGGTACTCAGCACGATGGCTGGCAAAGAGTTGCCAGTATACACAGTCGGGTGTAAAGGCCTTCCCCGTCCTGCACAAGGAAAAATCGCAGGAAGGGGAAACAGCGAGCCATGGTGGAAGTGGCTCAGCTGTCGACTGTGCGATGCTATCGAGACTGATGTTAAAGTCTCTGAGGTAGCCTCGGACACGCAAACCAAAAGGACGAATGGCAGTCGGCCGATTTGTGTAGCGCATTTCCCACTTCGGACTGAAAACGCAGTCCCAAGTGGGATGGCCAGGCAGGGATCACAATTTAGATGCATATTGTAGGGACAACTGCTGACGGTGAAGAGATAAAGACGGTTCGTCAGTCTCAATGTAAAGACTCTGGACCGGTGAGGTGCGGAAGGCTCCCGTGCAAACACGGAGAGCCTGGTGATGGATGGGGTCCAGCACCTTCACCACCAAATCCCGGGCCGAGTCGTACACCTGGGATCCGTAGTCCAGTTTCGATCGGACAAGTGCACGGTACAGGCAGAGCAAAGAACATCGGTCTGCCCCCCAAGAAAGGGAGGAGAGGACCTTGACGATGTTCAATGCCCGCGTGCACTTGGACCTGAGATGACGTATGTGTGGTAAAAAGGTCAATTTCCGATCGAATATGAGACCGAGAAACTTGGTCTCCGCCACAACTGGAATGATGTTACCCCCGAGCCGCAGCTTGGGATCCAGATGATGATTACACTTGTGGCAAAAATGCACACAAGAGAAGGGAGAACCAAAACCCATTTGCCGTCACCCAAACCGAAAGGTTGTTCAGGGCAATTTGCAGTTGTCTTTCAATGACCCTCATGCTGGACGAAGAGCAAAAGATGCTAAAGTCATCAACATAGAGGGCATTGCCTACTGATGGAGGAAGTTGTCTAGTAATAGAATTAATCTTGACAGCGAAAAGCGTAACACTCAACACGCAGCCTTGTGGCACCCCCTGTTCTTGGGGGTACGGCTGCGACAGAGTGTTACCGACACGGACATGGAAAGAACGTGTAGATAAGAAGTTGGAGATGAAGATCGGCATGTGACCTCTCAAGCCGAAACTGTGGAAGTCACGAAGAATGCTGAATCTCCAAGCCATGTCGTAAGCTTTTTCAATGTCGAAGAAAATTGACACCAGGTGCTCTCTACGTAAAAATGAGTTTCTGATAGCTGATTCGAGGCGTATCAGATGGTCAAGAATTGACCGTTGCCTGCGAAAGCCACACTGGGTGTTGGAAAGAAGGTTGTGATGTTCTAAATACCAGATGAGTCTGGCATTTACCATTCTTTCCAACACCTTGCACACGCAGCTCGTCAATGCGATGGGACGATAATTGGAAGGAATCTTGGGATCTTTGCCTGGCTTGGGGAAGGCCAAGACGATGGCCTCCCGCCAGGATTCCGGAAACTGCTCCTCGAGAAAAATGCGATTGAAAAGTCGGAGCAGACGATCCTTACTCGATGGTGAAAGATGTTGGAGCATGGCATAATGGACATTGTCCGGCCCTACAGCAGAGGCACGAGAAGAGTGCAGAGCAAGGCGAAGCTCCTCCGCTGTGAATGGCCTGTTGTAAGGTTCCAGGCCATTCGAGTGGAAAGACAGCGGAGAGCGTTCCGCACTGCCCTTCTGGGCCAGAAACTCGGGGGAGTAAGAGGAAGATGAAGAGATGGAGGAAAATGACTCCCCCAGAGTGTCGGCAATTGCTTTGGGATCAGCAATTGCCTGTCCATTGTGCTCCAGGATCGATAACGAGTGGGACGTGTAGTTCCCACCCATCTTCCGGACTTTATCCCACACGACCTTAGAACTAGTCGTGCGGGTGATAGAAGATATATACTTGATCCAAGATTCCTTCTGGCTCTGGCGTCGGACGAAACGAGCTTTCGCCCTGGCGCGTTTGAACTTTTCGAGGTTGGGGGTCGTCGGATATCTCCGAAACACCCCCCAAGCCTTGTTCTGAGCCTTACGAGCTGCAGTACAATCTGGATTCCACCATGGTTTCCGAAAGCGAGGAAACCATGTAGACGTTTGAGGAATTGTTGATGCAGCTGCATCTACGATACAGTCCGTTATCTCCGCTACTGCCACATTGATTGGCTCCTGGCTGACAGAGTGGTCATCGAGCTCAGAGAGCAGTTGGAAACCACCCCAGTCAGCCCGATCGAGCCTCCACCGCGAGACGCGTGAAGGGCTGCAAGGCCCCCCACGGGAGTGGTGCACACCACAGGGAGGTGATCGCTTCCGTAAGGGTTGTCCTCGACCTCCCATGTAAAGAGTGGAAGGATCGAGGAGGAGCAGATGGTGAGGTCAATGGCAGTGAAAGAGCGGGTTGGGGCGTGAAAGCACTGACACCAGTGTTCAACAGGGAGAGAGAAGGATCCAGGAGCCATTGCTCTAGGACCCCGCCCCTCCCGTTGGTGTCAGCACTGCCCAAAGTGGACTGTGTCCGTTGAGGTCCCCCATAATGAGGAAGGGGGACGGCAGCTGCAAGACGAGATCATCAAGGTCTTCCTGGAAGACGATGCTCCCAGGTGGAAGATATACAGAGCAGACAGTCAGCGAGAACCTCACGAAGAGACGGATGGCTACCGCCTCCAAGTTGGTAGTGAGGGGTATGACCTGGAATGGAGAATGGTTGCTCACGAGGATGGCGACACCCCCATGAGCTGGACCATCTCCATCCCGGTCCCGGCGAACTAGTGAAAAGTGCCGGATCGTGGGATCTGTGACTGGCTGCAAGTATGTCTCCTGCAGGCACACACAGATGGGCTGATGTGCCTGAAGGAGGGCCTTGATGTCGTCAAGATTTCTCTGGAATCCATGACAATTCCATTGTAGGAGTGTGGCCATCTCAGGACTTAGAAGAGTGGGTGGACGACGAATTCCTATTCAGCTTAACCATCGCAGAGGACGGTTTAGTGAATAGGGGGCAATCGGTATCCATGTCCTCGGAATTGTCCGAGGGACATGGATCGGTGACCGCCCTTTGTGGTGCTGTTATTTTCTTTTTTCGGCCCCGGTGGGGGCCCCTTAGGTTTTGAAGGTCTCGCTGTCTGAGGACGGGGGGGAGGAGGCCTTCCGGTGGAGGTGGAAGGCTGTGTTGCAGGAATGGAAACCGGGGTAGATGTTGAAGTCGAAACCACCCTCGGTTTCGCCTGCGTCAGGAGGTACTTGGCTGTGAGCGAGAAAGACTCAGTAGGTGGTACACTGATGTCAGTCTGCACCGCCACCGAAGTCATTGGAACAATGGGCTTCCCAATGATTGCACTGGCATAGGAAACCTTGCCAGGAGGGGCGGGCGGTGCAGCAAGCTTTCTCGCCTCAGCATAAGAAATGTTGTTTACTACTTTCAAGCATTGCACCTCCTTTTCCTCCTTCCACTTCGGACAATCGCGGGAGTACGCCGGATGTTCGCCAGTGCAGTTTACACAGCATGCCTTTTCTGCTGTGCAGTCAGGATCGAGATGATCCTTGCTGCCACAGCGGGCACAGGTGGGCTTGCCCCTGCATACTGTGCGGGCATGACCGTATATCTGACACTGAAAACAGCGCAGAGGGTTTGGGATATACGGCCAAACCTCACAATGCAAGTAGCCTGCCTTGATGGAAGAAGGCAGGCATGGGTGTTAAAAGTGACAATCAACACCCGGGTGGGTGTCAATTTCCCATCACGGCGTGTCGAAACCCAATGGACCGCTGTTACTCCTTGAGGTGTGAGTTCCGAGAGGATTTCCTCCTCAGTGACTTTGAGGAGTCCCCACTCAGTGATCACACCCTGTGAGGAATTCAGAGTTTTATGGGGAGTGACTTCAACAGCCACCCCACCAATGTCCTTGACTTTCAGGAGCAGTTCAGAGTGTTTGGAACAAGCAGTCTCAACCTGCAAGTCGCCAGATCGTAGGCACTTTACAGTTTTTGACTCTCCCGCAAGACCTTTCAAACCTTTATTCATAAAAAATGGGGACATGTCCCCAAGCACCTGATCACCCATGGAATGGATGATCAGGAACTTCGGGAGCGAAGACACAGACGCAGAAGACGACGGCAGTAATAACGTAGACGAAGAAGACGGGGGTTCATGTTGAGCCCTCTTGTTGGCAGTGATCGCATTTTCATCATTCTCTCTCATGTTTGGTTTTGTGTGGTTCAGTGCCCGCTGTCCCCACCCTCCACGGAGCCCAACAAGGGGACACCCAGTCGGGCGTCAGGGCTACGCAGGCACTATACCCACACAGACAGTGAGCCAAGCCCTCACAAATAAATAGAAGGAAAATAAAAAGAGAAATGTGAAGAACAAAAACGTTCTACACAAAAGAAACAAAGCGAAAAATATCAAAATTGTGAACGGCCAAACTGGCCTCACAAAGAAAGGATAACGACAAAAGGAAAATAATCAGTGAGGAAACTTGTAAACCTGTACCCGGACCCTGGGCAAGGTTACTCACCACTCTGCACGGTTGATCCTAGCAGGACCTGCCGATTGCTCCTGGAGGGGGGCCACCCCAGGAGCTCCTGTTTACCGGAAGCAGAGGCCAAAGCAATGTATAGCAGAGGTCCCGGAATCCGCTGCCCAGCCCCGCGACAGACAGGCTCCCCAATGTGGACCCTGCCAGTCATGAGCCGAGGAGAGAAGATGGGGACCCCCGAGCAACTACCAGGATCCTCCTTTCCGGGGACACAGGTCTCCGCGCACGGCAAACACGCGGGCGAGCGTTTAGGACCCTGTGAAGGTAACCGAGCCAGCGGAACCTTCACAGGTGGTCCCCCCTCACCGCGTACAGGCGCTCACACCAAGGGGGTTAAAATCTATGGAAATTGTGGAAAACAAGCATATGCATATAAAGTTTAAAATTAGGCTGAATAATACACTCATCAAAAAAATTGCTCCCACAGAAGGAATGTCATGTATATAATATAAAGCAATGTACTAAAAGGTAGAAATGTAAGTAACAAATGATCACATTTGCAGCAATTTAGTGAGGCAGATATGGATATTAGGATAACATCAGTACAAAGTGTTTCTTTCAGTAATATAAGCACTAATACAGTTAGGAAGTGTGTCGAAAAGGTTCCTAATAATGTCCTGGTCTATAGATTTGCTGCACTTGCACCTGAAGATCCATCATGTTATATGCTGGAGTCAGTTCCATTCTCAGACATTGTTTCACAATATCCCAAATGTGCTCAATCATAAGAGATCCAGAAACCATGTTGGCCATTGTAGCATAGGAACAGCTTCTAGACACTATAGAGCAATGTGTGTCATATGTGGCGGCTGGCATTATCTGCTGGACTGTGCCATTTACCATGCTCTGCAAGAGTGATAAGACCACAGGAGAATGGTATCCACATACTGCAGGACAGTTATATTACCCTTGAACACTCTGAGAGACAACCAACTGTTGTAAGAAATGACACCTGACACCAGACTCCAAGCAGTGGGCACTGTATATTGCTCAACATACACAGTGTGAAAGCTCTTTCACCGTTATGTCACCTCAATAAATGTGGCCAATGTTCTCTCCCAGGCAGATGCTGGCCTCATTATTGAAGTCAACATATTGCCATTCATCATGCCACTCAGCTTGTTCACTGCAAATCTGGCATGCTTGTGGCTTTGGGTTGGGTTGTTTTACCTCTGAGCGGCACTTTTTTGCACACCATGGGCTAAATGGCCAGGTCACATGGACCCCGAAGGCGCAGAGAAGGTTGGGGGAGGGGACCCACTGGAACAGCTGTTGGGAGACAGATGGTAGCCTCCCGTCAAGGCCATCCAGCGTGTTCTTTAACGTGCACAAGGTATGGCTCTCCTGCACACGGGGTCCCATCCAACGGACGGCGGCCTTTCCAAGCCCATCGGTGTCCCCTACTGACCGTGGGCAGAGCGAGGAATTTTGCGGAGATAAATCTCAACGCTGACCCAGCTGGGACTCGAACCTGGGAACTACAGATTACGAGCCTGGCGCGCTACCAACTGAGCCCCCCCCCCATGCTTGTGGCTTTGAGTGAGCAGTATGCAGAGGAAAGGGCACCTTCCTCACATACCAGGTTCATGCAGGTGTCAATGAGTAGCATTGACAGATACCAGCAGTGCTCCATCAGTCATTCAATCATTGGATATTTGTGAGGCAATTGCATTTGTTACTGATAGTCATCCAGTGAACCTGCTGATCATCACGATCCAGAGTCACTCAAAGATATCCTGATTCTGAACAGTGATATGAAACACCTTCCCATGTCCATTGCCCACCACAACAGCTAACTTGTTTGGACATCACGTCAGAAATGCACTGAAATTTGTCAAATAGACTATCCTGCTGCACATAGATCTATGATGCGACCACATTCAAACTCACTGAATACATTAAATATCCATCTATATATACATTAAATATCCATCTATGATATACAAATGGCATTACCCTTCAATGGTAACCAAATTTACACATCAGGTTCAGTTTCTTTAATCTATGCTGTCCATTTTTCCCCAACAACAACCTTCCCCACACCTAATGAAATCCATGTCATCTGCCGCATACTGCTCATTCCGGCACCAGCTTGTGGCTGCCTACAATGTGCTGCCATCTATTGGCTGAACCACAGCTACATTTAGACATCTGAAATCTTCCTATTTATTGAGGTATTTTTAATCCATGTTGTCATCTAAGCACAACACAGGGAACCAACATCTAAATGTGAAAAGGCGTCATGAAAAGAGTAATTTTTAACCAATCCCTGAACAGCACTGTGCACCAGCCAAAAGAGATTTAGGCAGCTCTGTTAGAAGTAGAGAGCATATTTTGCCAAGATTAGGCTTTCCCAATTTGGGATCGTACTGAGAACCCCAAGGGAAGTTGAAAAATGCCATTGAGAGAGGCAATGTGATTAGAGCCACTAGGCCAAGAGACTAGCTGCAAGAGGAATTTTTCGGATCTAGTACATATCTATTCCCTGTCAGTGTAAATCTGTTACACAATCCACCTCCAGGGCTCAAACTCGGGACCTCCTGGTTATGCACCAGTTGCTATATCAGTTGGACTAAGGCTGTGGTGATTCACACCTGCCTAAGTTATAATGGTAGGAAGAAACCAGCACCGTTTAGTTCAAAGTGTCAAAGCACACTACATGCTATTTAAACCTACAGCTTGAAGAGTATCAATTGGTACAAGACTGAGGACTCAATGTTCTACTAAAATGGCAATGAGAAACTTATATCACATTATAATAAATGTTTCAATCTATGAGATATTAAATAGCAAAGGTTCTAGTTCAGATCACTGTAATTATAATATATTGCCTAAAACATATTGTAAACTTATTTTTGAACATCAGTCGTACTAACATAAAAGGCATTTTATAATATTTAATCCTGTGCAAACAATACTATATTTCTCTCTCATAAATTATCACCTTATATGAACAATCTGGAATGAAATGATAAAAAATTTGGATTGGATTTTTCTATTAAAAAACCCCCCAGAAATTTCTGCAATTTGTCCTTTTTACATAAAATTCCTCAATTTATCACCATATTGAATATAGGATTACATCACCATTTTCCAGTGACAGTCCCTGACAAATAACGTCCCTGAAGAATTTGTTTCTAGATTTAAAAAAATTAACCCTCTACTACCTTTTTTTTTTGGCTTATTTCACTATAGATATTTTTAATTTTTATTTTTCAATTTAAATTTTAGTGTTTTACTTCAAGAAAAAAATAAAGTATCTGATCATGAAATAATAAGCTGAAAAAAATTGGTTTTGCCAGGAGTGGAATTCAAACTCATGGCTCCTGGAAATATGCCAGTTATGCTAACCACTACACCATCATCGGCTAATGTTTAGGATGTGTGGATTCGAATCCCACTCATGGCAAAACCAATTTTTTTCAGCTTATTATTTCATGAGTTCCATGTCTACAGGACACATCCTGGGGTTCTTTACTACTTACTACTAGGTATCTGGTATTGTAACTTTGAAGTTCATAAAGGAACAGCTACAAAAAAGTACAATAGAAAAAGGGATCGACTAGAATGTTACCTTCTGTACAATGATCAAGTACTCTAAAAGTAAGAATAATAAAAGTATGAATAGCTCGAGCTTTCAGTTAAAATCTTTGCCTACACTGCCTATTATTGAAATTATTGGTTGTGCTAAGGCAATTATATTTTTGCAAGGTCTGAGTTGCAACACTGACAACAACAATAAACTAAGTTTCTTCAATAATAACCAACCAAAGAAAATAAAAATAATTATTACTTCCTTCTCTACTACTACACTCTTCATTTATTTTCATTTCTGACTATGCTGCAAATAAATACCTCAATTCCTGAATTCATAGTCAATATTTTTTTTTGATATGCAGGACAGAGAAGAATCCTAGAAGTTACCTCTAGCTTTTTCAGACATCATACAAGGGTCCTGCTGACCACTGCCTTAGTTAATACTTATAAAATAAAGTTTGCCTTGCTGGAACAGTCACAAGCTCCCTAACCACTATGCTAGTTAAGGCTGAGTTGGAAGGAATTAATAACCTTCTTATTGCATTTTTAATTGTCTGCATTTCTAACAGATTATTCAAGATGAGAATGGAACATTAAACTGTATTTATAAAATAAAATGCAGTATGAAAAATAATTATGAGCAATTTACCTGTGGAGTTATATTACTAAGAACAAAAGTTTCATCAATAAGGTGTTGAGAACTCCTGTGATTGCCAGCAGCTGCAAGATGGCCTCGATCATATCCACTTCTAGAGTAATCTGTACTTTGTGAGCGAAAATAATGATGAATAGAATCATCCTCAAAGAAACTGCTTTTTGATCTGTGTACAGTCTCATTGTATTTTATTCCATCTTTAGTAAGATGCTCAAATACCCAATTTGCAACTCTGTTTCGACGATCATATGATAGCACAAAATCATTTTTTGATCTAATAGTGTCAAGCCCAGGAAAACCAAACCTCATTATTTGGGCTGTACGATTGGTATTCAGATCAGTTTCCATTGGTACTGGTTCTACATTTCCTGCAGGTAAAATTTGTGCTGCTTCTACTTCAATTTTCTTCAGTAGATTAAAGCGCTCAAAGTACACACCACCAGCCCATCCAAGAAGACCAACAGCAGCAACTTGTACATACTTTAAATGGGGCATTATTTCACTGTAAAATAATTTAATTATAAATGTCTTGCTTTTTTCAGTTTTTCACACACATATATACACATCACTAAAAATATATTAATTAGCTATAATTTAAAATAATAAACATTAAACTGTATTTATAAATAATAAACATTAAACTGTATTTATAAAATAAAATGCAGTATGAAAAATAATCTTAAAGACTAACAATAATCTACTGACACATACATAAATAAGATCGATTTACAGATCAACCATTATTTCTCACTGATAACAAAAGAGTGAGCTAAAAATCAAAGCCATATGTCAGTATTAAACAAGGTGCAGATTGGCAAGGGGCATTGAGCATTGTACAGTCCAGAGCCCTCAGTGTCACAGGCTCCTGTGACCTCATAAGAACAAGATTTTTTTTAAATAATTATTATTTTACACAAATTTCACAGAATTGTGGAAAACCTCTCACATACGAACTATGAACAGAATAAATATTGAAATCTTGAAAACGAGACCATATTTTTTATTGCAGCCCAGGCCCCTTTGCTACAACTTCATCTCTGGAAAAAGGTGCCAGTCCACCCCTGTAGTGACATATGGTTTACATTTCAAATACAGTCAAATAGTCAGAGGAGATGAATAAGCCAATGATGAAGTATATGTTGAACACAACACTTTAGGGGTGAATTAACAGGGCAAATCTTATAAAAACAAATGGTATTGTCAACATCTATTAAGCACAATGAGTACCATTTTTTTGTTACTTTACAATGTCTAGATTATTAACATATTAAGTGTAACCTGTGGCAGCTTCACAAGATCTATGAAGCATAAGCATAATGCAATTTTTATTCATAATTTTCAACATTAGTATTTGGAATTTGGCATAGAATCAAAATTACATCAACAAAAAGTAATGAATTAAAATTTTTCCATTAGAATCATTATAGAGTGAGGCAAGGAGGTGACTACACTTTAAGCTACCCCAAATATTTTCATTTATATTCTCAAGACCAGTTCTATATATCATTTTCTCAAGACCAATATTACTATGCAAACTTTTGCAAATTTAAAGGTGAAGAGGCTTGCATTCTTTTCAAGTTAGTCTTAACTATCATATTAAACAACACAGTGGATAGTAACTGTTATAAATGACAGTGGCATCAGATGACCAAAACTTTCTCCAAGGCTGGTACATTTTATAATGCTATTTTAGGTCCTTCCAATGAGCAGAATACCTGGTTATGCTCTTATCATGGGTGTCAGCTGGGAAGACAGGGAGAAATCCCCTCACCCAGCTGACAGACATGATTGCTGCTATGGTGTATGCATGATTGCCACACTGGAAAAATTCGTCAAAAATTAATATACAGGGTAATTCAAAACTCTTGGGCTAAACTTTAAGGGGTGATAGAACACATCTAAGCAAGCACTTTTCATCATACAATGCATGGTTGGAACTCAAGCAGTGAAGCGCTAAAGGGCACTTTCCAGTGAACACTTATAAGCACTGGTTTTCGCACTCGTCATTTCTACCGTGGATTGCAGAATGGATGGATTGTTTCACAAATCAGGAGAAGGCAGACATGCATTTCACATACAGAGCTGTGGATGGGAATGCAAGGGAAGCCCAAAGACTGTACTGGAAGCACTTTCCGACCAGACGTGTGCCTGATCGTAAAACCTTTCAGCGATTGCACCAGTATCTGTGCGAAATGGGCTCCTTTGTCAGCAGCTTGCAGGATACAGTGTGTGCAAGGAGTGTGAGGACACCACGTGTCACAGAGAAAATTCTACATAGGGTTGGAGATTGTCCCGAATGTAGCACGCAAGCAATTTCCCATGCCGTACAGGTCTTGGCCCCATGCCAGCGATCAGGGGGCTGTTTGATATTGTTGGCCCTACCTATCTCAATAAACCTAGTTTCTTTAAAAATCCTACTAATCATTTTCTCTCTGCAGGAACGTGGAACGTGAGGACATTATGTAGAGATTATTCTCTTGATATCCTCATGCACAAATTCTAGCGCTGTAACCTATATATTCTAGGCTTGCAAGAGACCAGATGGACAGGTAAAGGTGAGATACTTAAAAATAACTTTAAAATTCTCTTTACAGGGAGGGAGGGCAGAAAGCATCACCAAGGTGTGGGTCTGCTTCTCAGCAGACATGCTAGTGATGCTCTTCTAGGATATGAGTGCATTAATGAAAGTTTTCTTACCAGCAAAATTTCAGACAAGCATTAAAGACTTGAATGTTATCTGCTGTTATGCCCCCACTGAGGATGCCGATGAGGATGAGAAGGATAGGTTTTATGGACAACTTCAGGATATTTTGAATTCTGTCAAGAAAGGAGATATTACCCTTGTTCTTGGTGACTTCAATGCCACAGTTGGTACTGACTCTGACCTTTGGGGAGGAGTAATAGGCCCTTTTGATATTGGTAGCTGCAATGGGCAACGTCTCCTACAGGTAAGTAAACTCAATGGATTCAGAATAACTAACACTTATTACAAACACCGCGACATACATAAGTACACATGGGTTTCACCCAATGGTCTGCATAAGAATATGATTGATTATATATTAATTAACAGCAAATCGGCTAGTTCTGTTAGGACTACCAGGGCATATAGGGGAGCTAAAATTGGATCTGACCAATACCTTGTTAAAAGTGTCTTGCAATTTAAAAAGTGTTGTGCTAGGGTTAAAAAATTTACCTTTAATACTGAAGCTCTGAAAGACCAAGTTATAGCTAAAGCTTACCATGATAGGTTACTTAGTCATTATGACAGTCATGGTTTGCTTACCACTGATATTGAGGAAAAATAAAAAAAAATAATAATAAAAAATATCCCCTCAAGCAGCTGCTTGCCACAGAGGTCTGACAGAAGCCTGTCAGTTTAATGACATAGTAGAAGGTCTGAAAGGATGGCAAGCCCTCAGCAGAAAAATGACACAAACAACCATGTCTTACCCGGGGCTCGAACCCAGGTCCCTTAGATCAGTAGCCAAGTGGGACCATTTTAAACATGCTTTTTCTAAACACTACTACTACACTAAAACACTAAAAGAGAAACTAACAGTACTCTTTTAGGAAAAAAGGAGCAGAGGAGGCAGAATTATTTGAGTGATAAGGCACTTGAGCTTATTTCAGAAAGAAGGAACTGCAGGAATGTCCTTAATCAATACCCTACTAGTCCTAATAGAAAGCACTACAGAGAACTTAATAAACGTGTAAAGGATCAGTTAGCTACTGATAAGAATCTTTGGCTTGATGGCTGACAAAGCCAAGGAAGCAGTTAGACAGCACAACAGCAGCGAGCTGTACCAGATAGTTAATGTTTTGTGTGGTAGAAAACGGACAGGTATACAAGGATTGAAGGATAAACAAGGTAAGGTTATAGAAGGTGATGATTCTTCTGTCATGGTTAGGTGGGTTGAGCATTTCAGAGATGTTCTAAACAATGTGGGTTAATTCTACACTCATTGTTTATAATGATGATAGATGCATTGGTGGCTTTAATGTTGGCCCTATAACACAATCTGAAGTTATTTTGGCTATTTCTAAACTTAAACTTCATAAATCCCCAGGGGTAATTGAAATTACTACAGAAATGCTTAGGGTTGGAAATGTTTCGATTACCACTTGGATGACTGAAATTTTGAATATCTTTTATGATAAATGCATTGTTCCTAAGGATTTTACCAGAGCTATTATTATCTCTATTTTCAAACAAGGTGATCGCAGTTCTTGTGAAAACTATAGGGGTATCAGCCTACTCTCTGTTCAATGGAAAGTTCTTTCCATGATTGTGCTTAATAGAATTAAGAATATGGTTCACAGTCAATTGCGTGATGAGCAATGTGGATTCAGAAGTGGTAGGGGATGTGTGGATCAGATAGTTTCACTTAGGCAGATTCTTGAGAAATGTTGAGAAAAGTTTCAGGAACCTTTGGTTGCTAGCTTTGTTGATTTCAAAAAGGCTTTCAACTCTGTTGATCGACATAATTTGTGGTTGATTGTGAGATCACAAGGTATACCAGACAAGTTAGTTAACATAATGAAAGCTCTCTAAAATAACACTGAGTCGTGTGTGAGAGTTGGTAAGGCTTGTAAGCAATTGGTTTAGCATTACTTCTGGTGTTCGACAAGGGTGCATTTTGTCTCCTTTTCTCTTTAGTTCGGTTATTGAATACGCTATGCGAAATTCATTGCAAGGGAAAGATTTTGGCCTTAAATGGTCTGGAGATACTAAAAATTCTGATTTAGATTATGCTGATGATTTAGCCCTTTTGGCAAATGATGTTGATGAGATGAACTCTTTCATTCGTGCTCTTGGTGAGACTGGTAATAGAGTAGGTTTGGTTATAAACAGAGAGAAAACTAAAGTGATGAAAATTGGTCAGGCAGGCTGTAATTCAGTTAATCTGAATGATTGCAGTCTTGAGCAGGTGTCACAGTTTAATTATCTTGGGAGCTATGTAACAGATAATGGTGATGTGCGGCATGAGATTAACAGACGAATAGGGATTGCTGCCGGGACTTTTAAGAATCTATGGAGAGTGTGGAGAAATAGACGTATACACCTAAAGACTAAAATTAGGCTGTATAATAGTTTGGTTCTTTCTAGGGTTAGTTATGGTGGTGAAACCTGGACACTGTGTAAACAAGATAACAGGAAACTAGATTCTTTTGATTCTAGATGCTTGCGTAGTATCTTGGGTATTAGGTGGTTTAACTTTGTAACTAATGATGAGATTAGGCAAAGGACTCTGCAACCTCCTTTATGCAGCATATTGTGCAGAGAGAGACTCCGCTGGTTTGGCTATGTTGCCCGTATGGATAATTATAGATTGGCGAATAGGGTTATAAACAGTGTGCCAAGAGGCCTGAGAAAGAGGGGGAGACCTAGGATGCAGTGGGCAGACAATGTCAAACAGGACCTTGTTAGAATTGGTGTGCAGTGGCCGGATGCAGCAGATGTAGCTCAGAATAGATATGCTTGGAGAATTAAACTGCACGGTCTGGTTGAACCTCCATAGCCCATGGCTGCTTGAGGATGATGATGATGATGAAGTGTGCCCAAATCGATAGTGTGGCGAGTTCTACGAGATGAATGATTACACTCCTACCATGCACAGAGGGTGCACGCCTTGACACCTGCAGATTATCGGCCTCGTGTGGATTTTGCACAGTGATTCCTGCAGCAGACTGCAGCTCAACCGGACTTTAATGCACGTCTTATTCACTGACGAATTCACCTTTACAGGTGAGGGCATTTTTAATACCCACAATTCACGTGTGGGCCACCAGTGATCCACATGCATACGTCCACAGTCGTACCAGCGGTGTTTCTCCATAAATGTTTGGGCTGGAATCCTCCATGACCATTTGATTGGCCCATACCATCTGCCAGCCTGACTGAAAGGGAGAATGTACCTCGTATTTTTACAAGAAATCTTGCCAGAATTACTGAACCCTGTTCCAGCAAACATTCAAACATGTATGTGATTCCCTGATGGATGTGCGGAATGCCTTGGATGCAACATTTCCAGGATGATGGATTGGTTGGGGTGGTCCCATCACTTGGCTGCCATGATCGCTCGATCTCTCATGTCTGGACTTTTTCCTATGTGGCCATATGAAAAGCCTAATCTACAATAGCCCCATCGATTCCAATGAGGACCTTGTTGCCAGGATTTTTATTGCCGCTGCCGCTGTATGAGAAATGCCTGGTGTTTTCGCCCGTGTACGCCAATCTCTAAGTCGAAGGTGTGAAGCCTGCATTAATGTTGGTGGTCGCTCTTTTGAGCAGTTTCTATAATTTGTTCAATAAAATTCTGTTCTGTAATTTCTGCAATTGTTTCAAACCTCTTCTGTCATTCTTGTGTTTCTTCATTTCCTGACACAGTAACTGCTAACCCCTAACGCTTCACCGCTTGAGTTCCAACCATGCATTGTATGACAAAAAGTGCTTGTTTAGGTGTGTTCTATCACCCCTTAAAGTTTGGCCCAAGAGTTTTGAATCACCCTGTATAATCAATGACACATGTGGAATTCCAACTGGAAAAATTACTTTAAAAATTAATTTATAATAAATAACACAGATGTGGCAAAAATTAATAATGGTTTTACATTTTCTTTTGTTTTCAGATTATATAATTTATGTTTATTTATTAACATGAAAAACATTATTTTTTGGGTGTCTTTTCTATAATAAGTTGCCCTTTTTTCATTTTGTTTTCAGGTATCCTTAATTTGTATTATGGTATATGCATGATTGCTGCTTTTGCAACTGCACTCATTAATGAAAAGCTAGACCAAAATATTTCTGTCTTGAAATGAATATGAAATACCAGTAATCAGAAGTAATCAAACTCTAGGTAGTAAACCCTTTACTCTAGATTAAAAAATTAATGTTGAAATACAAGTAATTAGAACTAGTCATAGCTGGCACATAAAAAAAGTGCATTTTAGGATATGACAGAAAATATTTGTTTCAACGCTTGCCATTAATATAAGATTTATTGGCAAGCACAAACTATTGCCAGATAATTTCTTATCAGAAAGCTTGTTTCCATGCTATTTATGAAAATGTTGTCAGAGTTTCATGTTGCATGCAATATGAATGACCATAAATGCCAATAATCAAGTTGGATTTTCAGCAAATCAGATACACTTATTTTAATTGATTATACCATTTTATTTTAGTAAGTTTTCATTAGTAACTTAAATATATGTAAATATATGTCAAAGATAACTCCAATTTTAATACTTGGAACTATAAAAACAACACATCTAACAAGTAGGGTGCCAGCAAGAATTATTCCAAGTGGGAGTTTTTTTTTTAGTATAAAACAGATTAAATTGAAATAGCAAAATTGTTTATATTACTTATCTAGCACTGCATTGTCCAAGAGAGTTTACCATCTTTTAAAAACAGTCTTATATAACCTTCATTTTAATTTCTGTTCATTTTATTATTCAGAGTGATATGTTCTTTCATTTGGTATGTAATATGATATACAGGGTGATTCAAAACTTATCGTTCAAATTTCGTGGGGAGGTAGGGAACAAGTCACGATTTCACATAGGAAAGAATGTCCGCAAATGTACGCATGCGTATGTAGAGGGCACTGTGTGTACCCAACCAGTGTACAGCTCGCCCGACCACTCCCGCTGTCATCAGTGTATGAGCTGACTTACTAGTGATAAGATGAATCGTTTTACGCATCAAGAGCTGGCGGATATGCATCTCGCATATGGGGCAGCTGGCGAAAGCGGCCGCCGAGCTAGGCAAGTTTACGAAGACCAATACCCCAACAGAAGAATACCGCAGCATCAAATGTTTGCACATGTGCATTGCAATCTGCGCGAACGTGGTTCACTGCACAGCAACATGCAGGATACGAGGAGAAGACGACTGCCGCAGACCGTCAATGTCGCAGAACAAGTCCTACAGTCCATCGAAGATAATCCGAATAACAGCACACGAGCTATTGCTCAGCAGCTTGGGGTCTCTCAGTCAGCAGTGTGGCGGATACTGCACAAGGAACGTGTGCATCCTTACCATCTGCAAAGGGTGCAGTTATTGATAACAAGAAACTTGATACCTTCAATTCTAAATGCTTATGCAATATCTTGGGCATTAGGTGGTTTGACTTTGTGAGTAATGATGAGGTTAGAAGGTGTCATCAACCTCTTTTGAGCAGCATTTGTGCATCCTGACGATTATCCGAAGCATGTGGAATTTGCACAATGGTTCATGCAGAAAGGTGCCATGGACCACAGTTTTCCAGCTTCTGTCCTTTTTACAGATGAAGCTTCATTCACTCGTGAAGGTGTGTTCAATACACACAATTCACATGTGTGGGCTTACGACAACCCACATGGTACGAGAAGTCACGCTGCGCAACATCGTTTTGCCGTAAATGTGTGGGCTGGAATCATTGGTGACTGTTTGTTGGGACCTTACTTGCTACTGCCTTGATTGGACGGCTGGAAATACCTAATATTTCTCGAGACAGTGTTACCGACTTTTCTGGGCGCTGTTCCTGCGCACATCCGCCGAGATATGTGGTATCAACATGACGGGGCTCCAGCCCATAGCACAATTGTTGCGCGTGATTACCTGAACCGAACATTCGGAGCTTGATGGATCGTCAATCATCAATCGGGGAAACAGGATACCTTTGCTCACACCATTGCAGCATTGATTTCAAAGAAAATACGAGTACCTTTGCTTAACAAGCCCACAGCCAATTTGAACTGATTATAATGTGGTGTAAAACATTCTTTTTTTGCAACAAACAATCAAAAAAAATTTCCTAAAAGCTAATTTATTTTACCCAACGCATTTTTTATGCACAGCATAAACTGAACTGTGAAGCAGGCTATCCATAATTTGAAAAATCTATAAATAATAAAAGGTCTGTATATGTGTGTCTGTGGTTACTAAAATGCTCCGAACAGAAAAGGCTAAGAATGTTATTTTTGACAGAGGCTAAGGAGTAGTCGGTTGGCCTGCAGTTCATGGTGTAAACATGGCAGCTCATGAAGAAACGTAACGAGAGATTGAGAATATGTGAATAAAGAATGAGAATATGTGAATAAACGCAATGTAAGGACATAAATGTATAATATAACGGCCTCTGAATCCTGCATTTTCATATGTTTTAAGTTTACCAAAAGTCTTCAGTATGAAATGAATATTTGGGATTTATTTAAACTATTATGTGGTGGAGCTCGAATCATGCGAATTTTACGCATACTCTGGGTTGGGTTGTTTTACCTCTGAGCTGCACTTTTTTGCACACCATGGGCTAAATGGCCAGGTCACATGGACTCCGAAGGCTCAGAGAAGGTTGGGGGAGGGGACCCACTGGAACAGCTGCTGGGAGACAGATGGTTGCCTACCGTCAAGGCCATCCAGCGTGTTCTTTAACGTGCACAGGGTATGGCTCTTCCACACACGTCCCATCCGACGGACGGCGGCCTTTCCAAGCCCATCGGTGTCCCCTACTGACCGCGGGCAGGGCAGGGAATTTTGCGGAGATAAATCTAAACGCTGACCCAGCTGGGACTCGAACCTTGGAAATACAGATTACGAGCCTGGCGCACTACTGACTATTAATAATACAGACAATATAATCCAACCCCTACCAACCGAAATTGTTAGATATTTAGGCATTTATAAGTGTTGTGTTTAATGTGATTTTATCAGGCTTCTTTCTACCTTTTATTGCTTAGTGAGTTTTTTTTTTTTTTGGGGGGGGGGGGAGTTTCAAGTGTGAAGCCAAATTTGTTTAGCAATAAACTCTGGTTAGAATAGTTGCTACTGATAAGGTTATTTTTTTCTGTGCGGGGGGGGGGGGGGTTATGTTCAAACGAAAATGATTAAAATTGTTGTCTCCGTCGTAATTATTTATCTTTGGGGGCGTTTTTCAACTGCAGAATGAAAATCTGTTGTTCAGCGATATGCTCTTGTTAAATAGTGAGACTTTTTTTTGGGGGGGGGGACATTTTTTATGTGATTTTAAAAATGAAAATTTGTTATTGTTATATTTTCTAGTCAAAATTGTGTCGGATGATATTGTACCCTTTATGGGTGCGAATTTTTTAAGTGCGAAATGAAAATTTGTTGTTTAGCTATAGGCTCAAATCAAAATGTTGTGCCTGGATTAATGCCAGGGTCGGATTTGATGTTCTGAGGGCTGAATAATAATAATCTAATAGAAAATTAGAGGCTCTAACCTATGGCAAGTTAAAAATAACTTAAAATTCTCTGTCATTGAGCAATAATATTTTAAAGTTTATCCTTCAAACTATTTGCATGCTAAAAGTTTTTAGAAGAAAACTCGGAAGCTTTTCGGGCGAAGACAGCACTCCGTCTTCAGTAAAGTAACAACAAAGATCTAAGAAGACCAGTTGCGCACAAGCGTTAGTGGCGCCGCACTGCGGAATTTTGCAGAAGTTGAACGTGGCAAATTGGTGTGCAGGCAGAGAAAAAAAATAAATAAAATAAATATCCCCTCAAGCAGCTGCTTGCCACAGAGGTCTGACAGGAGCCTGTCAGTTTATATGCCATAGTAGAAGGTCTGAGAGGATGGAAGGACCTCAGCAGAAAAACGACACAAACAGCCATGCCTTACCCAGGGCTCGAACCCAGGTCCCGTAGATCAGTAGCCAAGCGCGCTAACAACTGTATAAAAGGCTAAACAAAAAAGTGGAAAAAGAATACAGCCATTATTTATTCTACACAAGGAATTTTTCATGTGATTTAATGTCGATACGAAAAAAAGCGAAATAAAATTGCAAAAACGAGATACAAGGTTCTGTGCGAACGAATCGAGTGGCGTTTGCAGCTACCGGACTAAGTTGATCACGTGACGGTTGAGGATTGCCTGTGTCATGGCCTGTCTTTCTCGTTGGCCTCGTGACACTATGTGGTGACGTTAGGGCTTCTTTCCACACGTCGTGAAGGGCGATTCCAGTGTCTCGGTTGCAGGTGGGGACGGTCGAGGTCATTATTTCAATAGCCTCGCGGACTATGGTTCCGTAGAAGTGGATGCAAGTGCAAGCAGTGTGGCATGCTCCCAGTATATTGTTGCCGCGTGTTGTACTGCTAGCTCGGCTCTCTTGTAAAGAACGTATGGTTTTTCTGATGTAGTAGACAACGGAATAATCCGGCAAATATAAGAGAAATCGGTATACGCCCGATTTTTGAACCTACATTTGTCTCTGTCCCTTTTGTTAATTTTCTTCAGATTTGGAACTGGGCTGAAAACAATTTTGACATTTTGGGTTTTGAGTAATTTGCTGACTGATTCGCATAGGCCAGGAACGTAAGATAAAGGCCCGGCAAAGGTTGCACGTTCGGAGTCGGTGATTGAGAGGAGAACCGAATCTCTTCTGTTTTCGTTTCTATATTTATTGATTAGATTTTCTATTGTTGTTGGATGGAAACCATGGGCGTAGCAATGGAATGGATGTTTTGAATTTCTTTTTTAAACAATTGCTCGTTTGAAGATACGGCGAAGGCCCTATGGGTGAGAGAACGGAAGGCTGTAATTTTGTACGCCCATGGGGTGTATGAGTCCGCGCGTATGACGGAAGGGACGTAGGTGAGCTTTCGGTATACTGACATCGTCGAGACTCCTGCGTCATTTCTTTGGATGAAAACATCTAAATAGGGTATGGCACTGCTAATTTACTACTCCTTCGTAAAATGTATCTTAGGGTAGATATTGTTGGCAGAATTAATCGGCAGTTTAATTGCTCATTGTTGCCATTCCAAATTAAAAATATATCTATGTCGACGATAGATATCCGATTACATTTCCCGAATATATCTATATCCGGCAAATGTACAAAATATGTATCTATAATGTACAAAATATGTATCTATATAAATATGTATCTATATCCGGCAAATGTACAAAAATATATCGTCGCTATGTCGACGATATATTTTTAATACCTATTTCTATTTTTTAATTTATATTTTTTTGTTGTCACTAAAAAACCTACCTTCAAAATATTTGATATATGACTCATAAACATCGAGCACATTTACCACCCTTTTGGATTCAGGTATGAGGTAGCCCACACCATTGGAGACGTCACAAGCTTTGAGACACAACTCATTAAAGTTGACCCCCGCGAAAATCCGCTCCCCCCACACATTATCTGGGGGGAAGAGTGGGGACAAAATTCGAAATATTTGACACCTAACTCGCAACTCTAGGCCCTCGCGTTCAGAAGGTATAGTAGAACGACTTTCATATTTCCTGATTTTAGGAGGGGAAGAAAGCATGGGGGGTCGTTCTTTTATAGCTTATGACAATCCGCTGATAAGCTTCGGCTTAGTGGGATTTTTTTATGTAATATAATTATAGATAATACTTATTGAAAATAAATTTGAATTTGAAAAAAAAAATCCCCGAATCACAAGCTTTCATTCGACACATAACTCATTACTTTCCGCACTCGCAATCCGGAGATATGGCAACAATTATTTTCATTTCCCCCTTTTTTTAGGGGGGAATAAAGCATGGGAAGTCAATTTTTCGTAACCTATGACATTCCCCGCGTTAGAAGCTTTCGTTCGACATATAGCTCCTCACTTTCGGCCTTCGCGTTCTGGAGATATAGCTTAAGAATAGCTTTCACATTTCCCCTTTTTTCGGGGGGAAGAAAGCACAGGGGGTCAATTTTTATAGCTATGACACTCCCCGCGTCACAAGTTTTCAATATGGCATTTAAATCATTAAGTTCCCCCATTGCGTTCGAAAGATATGGTGGAACTTTTTGTCAAATCCACAAACAGACCGAACGACCAACCTACAAATGCCAAAAGCAATAGGAAGATAGGTAAAAACATTATACAAATATTGTTTGTATAATAGCTGTGTTGACACCAGCTAAGATGAACAGGGCTTACACAATATATTTATTTAAATGTTAAAAAAATGTTTTTACATGGCACAGTAAAATTTTAAATGCATATTTTGAACCCCCCCCCCCCTCATATTGCGAGGCCTAAGATGTATCTTAGTTAGATTATGCGTAAGTACGGTCCGATTAATTCTATTGGTTGATGAAAGAAGTGGCTTCATTAGGCATTGTTAAAGTGCTTAAGATGATTGGTTTGGTTGTTTTACCTCTAAGAGGCACTTTTTTGCACATAATGGGCTAAATGGCCAGGTCACAAGGACACCGAAGGCTCAGAGAAGGTTGGGGGAGGGGACCAACTGGAACAGCTGTTGGGAGATGGTAACCTCTCGTCAAAGCCATCCACTGTGTTCTTTAACGTGCACAGAGTATGGCTGTCCCGTATTACCGTGCACAGAGTACGGCTGTCACGTTTAACGTGCACAGAGTATGGCTGTCCGTATGGAGCCACGACTTAACATCCCATCCGACGGACGGTGGCATTTCCAAGCCCATCGGTATCCCCTACTGACTGTGGGCAGGGCGGGGAGCTTTGCGGAGATATATCTCAATACTGACCCAGCTGGGACTCGAACCTGGAAACTGCAGATTACGAGCCTGGCGCGCTATCGACTCGGCTTAAGGTGACGTTCATTGTTTAGCGATATGCACAGTTAGGAAAAAAATACATTAGATCCGGTTATTTTTGCCTGCATTTTATATGCAAAGCAAAAAAAAACTGCGTTTTAAAATAAGCTTTGATCATTAAACTCATTTTGGCATATTCTCACTTCACAGTACTTTCGCTAGCACGTAATGTGAATTTTAGGGCATTATACTTAAAGATCATTCAATATTGTTTCAAAATAAAGTGCTGCCATCTATTGGCAATGTATAAAATTATTTTTTGTACCTATCATTTCTGAAGATAATGGCACACCAAAGGAAGAGATGCTCGTTCAGGTACTTCAATTTTAGCGAGGCCCCGGAAAGTTGTCTAACTTAATCGATAGATGGCGACACTTGCATGAATTTCAGATTTTGAAATTTGACTTTACATTTGCTTTTTAAAGAAATCAAAAATATATGAGAAACTAGTCCGAATTATAAAAAAAAGCCCCAAAATTGTTAGGCAAAGTGAGAAGGAATCAGTAAAGACTTCTCATAGGTTTAACATGGCAGTCTTTACTGATTTGTTCTCACTTGGCTTAAAATTTTTTGGGGCTTTTTTTATAATTCGGACGACTGATTTGGTCGCTACAGTTCAGCAATTGCTGCTAATAATGCGTCAAACACATTATCACGGCCGACGTGATGCCTGAACATGAATTCTGCTAGGTAAGACTCCAAGTGATGGCGAGCCGTACCCCTGTGCTTTTTGTTTCGCCATTTTGCTGATCCCCATAAGCGATCTATTTTCTGGGTATGAGTGCCAGTCGTACGATCCACAAAGTTGTACTTATGGTTCACCGTAAAGTGACGGAAACTAGCTTCCTCCAGTTCTTTTGTTTTATAACCATTCCAGCAGTCCGTGTAGATCACCGATCCCTCACTAACGTGCTCTTGGATGTTCTCCATGAGGGTTCTCGCAGTTCTGTTTTCTACTTGAACCAAGAAACACTCGTTGTCGTCGCGACAAATGCCACCTAAAATCCACTGTTTGCGGCAGTACTCTCCCTGCATTATTCTTACGCTTTACGAAGAGGGATTCATCAATTTCCACGATTTTATCAGGTCCTCCTATTTTATTGGCTGAATGTCTTATCATGAATTCGGAGCAGACTTCCCTCATGTAATTATTCCAGTCGATGACTGCTGTTTGTCCCATGTTTAATTGTTTGTTGCACCATCGGATTGAAGCGAGTTCCTCGCTCCAACAGTACATGAACCGCAATGCCGTGAGAAAGGATATTCTTGATCCACTAAACCAATTCTCCAAACGAAGACCTTTCTTCTTTTTGCAACCCCTGACATTGCATCTTCAGATGGTATGTTTTCCAACATAAAGTTGCATACTATGGCCATTTTCACAAATCCTTTCAGCGGGCAAAATGCATTTCTCTTGGAAAAAAGCTATAGCATCTTTTTCCGTCGATGGCAGATTGAAAATAGTAAGCATATTAAATGTTTAACAACGAACAGAGCGCCAATTCCCTTTTCCCGCCAAGGCCGCTATCAGTTTAACCGAAATCAAAGACGCTAATTAATCACCAAATTAGCTGGTGCAAGTGTCGCCATCTATCGATTAAGTTGGACAACTTTTCCGGGGCCTCGCTAAAATTGAAGTACCCTCGTTCATTTCCAGGAGTCCATTAATGCACGGTTGGCAACTTAAATTTTTGACTGAGGCTAAGGAGTAACCCAAGGGTGTGTAGTGCAAAAAATTAATTTAATAGGTTCAATAAAATACTAATAAAATAAATATCCCCTCAAGCAGTTGCTTGCCACAGGTCTGACAGGAGCCTACCAGTTTAATATGCCATAGCAGAAGGTCGGTGACGATGTCTGTCAGCAGAAAGACAACACAAACATCCATGCCTTACCCAGGGCTCGAACCTAGGTCTTGTTGATCAGTAGCTAATCACGCTATACACTCAGCCACGGGAGGTGATGAAAAAGCAATATTTTTCCTAAAAGTCCATGTCTTCAGGCTGTATTTTCTGCTGACTAGATTCCTCCCAATAATGTATCTTAATGTAACACTTGGGTTGATTTTATACGCAACAGAACTATTAGTGACAGCATCAAATGTAAAAAAATCAACTCATGCAGCTGCTTACCACAGAGGTCTGATAGGAGCCTGGCAGCATAAAACACCATAGAAGAGATCAATGAGGAAGGCATGACCTCAGCAGAAAGACAATATATAAAAAAAAATCTATACTTTATCTAGACTCAAACCCAGATCCCTTTGATCAGTAGAAGATTGCTCACCACTTGTCACCCAAAAACATGGATTGATGACTGTGCCCACTTGCACAAAATGAAATAAAAAAAAATACCGATTATCCATATCTATAAAAGAGAGCATGTGTATGTGTACATGCTACCTTATAACTTGAAAAATAAAGAAGCAATTCAAACTAAACTTTCAACAGTTGTTCAATATATTCATTAGACTATTAAATTTTACAAAAATATCTCCAGGAACTTTTGGATCCCGAAAAGATTTTGTTATACTTTTCTCAGATTTTTAATCTACTGTCAAATGAAAAAGACAAAACTTTTCATTAGGTAAAATCTTTTTTTTTTTTCTCTGGATTTTGCAATAAATAAAAAAATGCTGAAAAAATATAACTCAACTTTTTGGGGCAAAACTGAAAAGCCCCAGGAAAGAGAGTCAATGTTGAATGTCCAAATTTAATAATACTTTATAAAATGTCGAGAGAAGCTGATTTTACTAAACTCACTAATTGCATTGTAAAGAACAAAGATCCATCTAACATATGTATCATCAGAAAATATGCCCTTTTCTCGATCTAACCTGGCTTCCCTGTAAAAGACAGACTATATTCTGCAAATAAAAATGACAAATTGAGTCTTATTGATTAAAAAAGAATTGCCATATGTTTATGCCATGAAAGAAATGAGAGGGCAACCCAGTTCTCAATTGGATCATCAAATTAGTGAAAAGGACCCACTACAGCAATTCCTGTTGAGAAAATACAAAGAGAAGAAATTATGCATAAGTCTATGTTTTAGAATAAGAAGCAATGTAAGAAACCGAATTGTGAAGGAGTACCCAAATAATCTGTATGAAATGTAATATGCATTTATGAATTATTCAAAGTTTTAATTGTTTCTTTGAATTACATTCGAACTAAATTTTTTTCTTCAAATGTACTTGAAGTGTTACGACCCATCGTGACACAACAGTCAATACTTTCTGTTTTGTGATAAAAATGTTTAAATTTGAAGCATACATTAAAAAATATTTTAATACCTTAAAAAAAGTGACAGCAATTAAATATTTCTTTTTTTCAAAAAGAAAAAGAAACGAAAATGGTCCACAGAAGGTGGTCCACAGAATCTATAACATACATATTAGAGTGCAATACCTGCTTGTGTTGTCTTTTTGCTGAGGTCTCTCCATCCTCACAGACCATCTACTATGGCGTATAAACTGACAGCCTCCTGTCAGATCTCTGTGACAAGCAGATGGGTATTTAGTTATTTTTTATTTTCAGTGTTAGGTCGTCTTATCTACACTTTGCGTAGAGTTGGGTTATTTACTGGTATTTTTATGCACACAATGAGCTAAGTGTCCACATCACAAGGGCATCAATGGCTCAGAACTGAGTAAGGGAACAGACTTTGCAGACAGATAGAAGCTTCCCATCATGGGGATTCCATCTTTAACACACTCACAATTAACACACCCAGACACGGATTGGTAAGGGGCATTGAGCTCTGTAGGTTCCCAGGCCCTTAGTGTCATGGTCCACTATGACCTCAATTTTAAAAAAATAATAATTGTTACTTTACACAAATTCCACAGAATTGGGGAAAACCTATTTTAAGCTTCATGTACGAATTCTCAAAAGAATAAGTATTGAAATCTTAAAAAAGGAACTGCAATTTTCGTTGTAGACTGGGTTCCCCTGACACAGGTAAATCCCTGAAAAAAAAAATGCTAGTCCACCCCTGAATACACATTTCCGTTACACTCAATTACATGGTTTTTGCTAACATTCACAACGTTCATAAACCTTACTTGCACATGGGGCACAGCTTATAATCTCATGGATAGCAGCCTTTCCAAACATGTATTACTTTTCTCATCAAGGCACAGTGAGGGATAGCAAAGATAAATCTTAATCGAACTTTTGGAACATCAGATTACAAACCTGATGCACTACCAACTGAGCCAACCCTGCACCAATTTTAAGGGTTAAACATAAAACATGATGAAATCTTAATATACATAAATATTGTATAAGATATTAATGTAGTTCTATTAACAGTGTCAGTATTGACTTGTAGACTAGTGAATTCTGGTATCTGCTCAGAAACTATTTTTGGTAAAATTCTAATTCTCTTGATATTTCTACTATTTTATACATTATTATACACGTCAGTCTGTTTCAAATCGTAATAAAACATGTGATTCTATTTTTTTTTTTGTTTTTTCTAATGAACATTTTCAGCATAATTTTTATTTTATTGAGATATAAACCCCACAGGCATTTTTTTTTGGCTGTCCTGTGCAATATTTGCATTCTATTGATCTTTCAGAACACTTTGATACAAGAACTTCAGTGATTGGACCAATAGTTATTGAAACGTGGAAATTTACCTTATTTGGGCTCGGATCAAACTTGACTAATATTTTCAGAATTGAATAATTTTTAGTCTTCCATTTTGGAAAATACTGGTTGGAGCATTTAGAAATTATTCCACTTGTTACAAGCCTTGGTATCTGTCTACAAAAGAATTTAAATCTTCTATTATGGTATAACAAAAAGTGTTTCTGCACTTAGTTGATTCAGGATTAAGTGGTTTATGCTAATTCTGATATATACAGTTGGCAAACAGAAAAATGCGGAGTGATAGTGTCACATTGATCTTGTACATATATTTCTAGGAAAGGCAGGAAATAAACAGATTCCTATTCGTAGAAGTGCATTTGCTTCCTGAAGATAAATTACCAAAGGAAGTTAACTTAGGTAGCAGCCTCATTAAATTGCTGAATCATTCCACAGTGAATATATCTCACAGAGACCAAGTTCTATGAAAAATATACGTAATAGATATATGTATAGTTAGTATGAAGCACTAAGAATAAATATTTGTTTGTCACTTGCTTTATTAGTAACAGAACTCAAGTTTATGCTTGCTTATATTAAATTGGAATCCAACTTTAAAACAAACATATAACAAATATAATTACAATCTTGCAATAATTTTTAAAGTCTAATGGTCTAAATAACTAACAATCTAGAAAGATATATTCTTCGTATCTGTTGGCATGGGAATTTTGATTTGTATAATCATAAAAACTTATATTAAGCTATTAGAGTTTATAGTAACTAAGGGGATAAAAAAACCTCAGAGATTGATAAATTCTTTAAGTATTAATTTCAAATATTATCTTCAAAACAGAAAAAAAGACTGCAAAAATTTAAAACACTAAAATATTAATCCTTAACATGCCGGGTTTATAGTGCAGAATTCACTCTGGTGGCCTGGTTAAATTTAAAATACTTTCCGCTGAAAAAAAGAACAACTTTAAAATCTTATACTGAAATTATAAAAAATAAATACCCCCCTCAAGCAGCTGCTTGCCACAGAGGTCTGACAGGAGCCTGTCAGTTTATATGTCATAGTAGATCTGAGAGGATGGCAGGACCTTAGTTACTGAGACAGAAATATGTCGTCATTACGTAAAAAAAAAGAGAGAATTGTGAAATTTTAGAAAATAAAATATTTGAGAACATCAGCAGGCATATTAATTTTAGTAGTGCTCATTAAGAATAATATAGTAAAAAATAAATTTAAAAAATTTTAAAATATACTTATCTTCCTATATGGGACCTAAAAAGTAGAAAATAAACCTGAAGATTATCGATAGTGCAATCAATCACCGAGTTTGTATTCACTTCAACGGTAGACAGGGCGCCGGCAATCTTGTTGATTAGATAAATCGGCGCCCTATCTTCCTTTGAAGTGAATACGAATTTAGTGATTCATTGCATCATCCATATACTTTAGGTTTATTTTCTACTTTTTAGGGCATAGAAAGATAGGTATTTTTCTAAATTTTTAATTTATATATATCTTTTGTCACTAAAAATATCTATCTTTAAAAACTTTCATTTGATATGACTCATAAACATCGAGCACATTTTGCCCTCTTTTGGAATCATGTTTGAGGTAGTCTATGACATTGGAGATGTCACAAGCTTTAATTTGAGATACAACTCGTTAAAGTCGAACGCTGCGAAAATCCCCCTTTTTTCAGCAGGGGAGAATACTAGGGGACAAATTTGAAATAGTTTACGACCGTCATTATACGATCTTTCTTTTGACACCAACTCGTAACTATATGCCCTCGCGTTCGGAAGATATAATAGAACGACTTTCGCATTTCCCGTTTTTTTTTAGGGGGAAGAAAGCGTGCGGATCAATTTTTTATACCTTACGATACTCCCGCGTCAGAAGCTTTCATTTGACACATTCATTAGTCGCTTTCAGGAGATATAGGGGAATAATCATTTTCATATTTATTTCCTCCCTTTTTAAGAGGAAAGAGAGCATGGGGTTAATTTTCGTAACTTACGACATTCCCTCCTGTCAGAAGTTTTCATTTCACATATAGCTTGTCACTTTCAGCATTCGCGTTCTGGAGATATAGCGGAACAGTTTTCATATTTCCCCTTTTTAGGGGGGAAGAAAGCGTGGGGATCTATTTTTTTTTATAGCCTATGACACTCCCCGCTTCACAAGCTTTCATTTGACACATTGGTTGTTACTTTCCGCACAGGCAATCAGGAGATATAGGGGAACAACAATTTTCACATTTTCCCCCTTTTTAGGGGGGAAAGCACGAAGGGTTAATTTCCCCGCGTCAGAAGCATTCATTCTGCATCGCTTGTTACTTTCGGCATTCGCATTCTAGAGATGCAGATTTAAAATAGTTTTCATTTTTCCCCTTTTTTAGGAAGGAATAAAGCATAGGGGGTCAATTTTTTATAGCCTAGCTTTCATTTGGCACATAAATCATTAAGTTCCTCCATTGCGTTCGAAAGATATGATGGAAAGTTTTGTCAAATCAACAAACCGACCAACCGACAAATGTCAAAGCAAAAACCAAAAGGAAAATAAATATTTTTTTAATTTATTTATATTTACCTATCTTCCTATAGGGCCCTAAAAAGTAGAAAATAAACCTAAATCATATCGATCTTGCAATCAGTCACTAAGTTCGTATTCACTTCAAAGGAAGATAGGGTGCTGATTTACTACTCAACAAGATTGCGGGCGCTCTCTCTGCCTTTGAAGTAAATACGAACTCAGTGACTGATTCGATATACTTTAGGTTTATTTTCTACTTCTTGGGGCCCTATAGGAAGGTAGGTTTTTAAATTGTTTAATTTATTTATATTTTTTGTCACTAAAAGCACCTACCTTCAACAACTTTCATTTAATATATCAATCATAAACATCAACGATATCCCCCACTATATATAGTATGATATATACGATCCTAAATGGCCCCTAAATGGTCATATTTGAGGCTTTGGTAGACCATGATAGGGAGATGTCACAAGCTTTAATTTGAGATATGACTCGTTAAAGTCGAACCCCACGAAAATTCGCCCCCTTTCTCTTTTATCAGGGGGAATAGTGGGGCAAATTCGAAATAGCTTACGACCGTCATTATAAGAGTTTTCATTTGACTCATAACTTTAGGCCCTCGCGTTCAGAAGATATAGTAGAACGACTGTCATATTTCCCGTTTTTAAGGGATGAAGAAGACGTGGGGGTTAATTTTATATAGCCTTTTAACGTCACAAGTTTTCATTTGACACCAGTGGCGGTCATAAGGAGGGGACCATGGCCCCCTGCAAGAGACCTGTGAAAGTTTTTCTTTTCGTTTCAGTCATTTTTCATTCCTGAAGGAGAATTACGGATGCAAAGTTCGGTCGTCATTTTCTTCTTTAGGAATGAAAACCCCTAATATCCTCACAGATCAAAATGACAAACTATTAAAAAATACATCGATTGATAAATAATCCATTAGTAAAGTTAAGAGCGTCATTTCTAAAACCTACCATACGATCCTAAATGGCCCCTCCAGTCTCGAGACTTGCGACCGCCCCTGTTTGACACATAGCTTGTTACTTTCCGCACTCGAGTTCAAGAGATGTAGGGGAACAATCATTTTCATATTTTCACCTTTGTTTAGGGGAGAAGAATGCATGGGGGGGAATTTTTCATAGCCTACGACATTCCCCCGCGTTATACGCTTTCATTTGACGTATAGCTTGTTACTTTCGGCATTCGCTTTCTGGAGATATCGTCGGAACAATATTTTTACATTTCCCCTTTTTTAGAGGCGAAGAAATCATGGGGGTCAATTTTTTTAACAACTTAGCCTATGACACTCCCTGCTCCACGACCTTTCATTTGGCACTTAAATCACTAAATTTCTTCATCGCATTCGAAAAATATGGTGGAACAACGTTTTGTCAAATACACAAACCGCCTAACCGACAAATGTCAAAGCCAAAAGCAATAAGAAGATAGGTAAAAAAAAGTAATTTCATCGGATTTGAACCTCATTCTCAAATAACTAATGATTACAATACAGCATGTTATATCTTAAAAGAATGAGAATTGTATTAATAACATACAGATATAGCTGAAACAGGATAATATATAGTTCCATATTCTATTTTCTTGTACTGGAAGTTTACTGTGTTTTCTGCTGGAAGTTTCACCAGAGTCGCCTTATTGTGTACTATTCCTGTTGGTATCAACGCTTACTACTAACTCACAATGGGGGGGGGGGGGGGAAATGGGGGGAGGCTCCCCTCAAAGTAACTCGGAGTTGGTAAAATTCGAAGCGACTTCGTTAAATCTGGTTGAGTTGTGAAAATTTGTGATCTTTTGTTTTGCAAAATTAAGGGGAGTTGTCAAAATCGAGGCAACTTGGAAAATCTAGGGCAGTTTGGAAAATGGAGACGGCAAAATTTAGAGCAGTTGGCAAAATTCGAAGCCACTTAATGAAATACAGGTGAGTTGGCAAAATTAGGACAACTTGGCAAAATCTTGGGGAGTTGGGGCAAAATTCGGAGTGCCTTGGCAAAATCGTGGGGAGTTAGCAAAATTCAGGTAAGATGTAAAAATTGGGATTTTTTCTGTAAAATTATGGCGAGTTGGCAAAACTTAGGGAGTTGGCAAAATTAGGAGTGACTTGGCAAAATCGTGGGGAGTTGGCAAAATTCAGTGAAATATAAAAATTTGGATTTTTTTCTGTAAAATTATGGCGATTTGGCAAAACTTAGGGAGTTGGCAAAATCTAGTGACAGTTGGCAGAATTCGGAGTGACTTGGCAAAATCGTGAGGAGTTGGCAAAATTCAGATGAGATATAAAAATTGGGTTTTTTTTTGTAAAATTATGGGGAGTTGGCAAAATTCGAAGTGACTTGGCAAAATCGTGGGGAGTTGGCAAAATTCAGGTGAGATGTTAAAATTTGGATTTTTTTTTTTTTCTGTAAAATTATGGCGAGTTGCCAAAATTCGGAGTGACTTGGCAAAATTGCGGAGAGTTGACAAAATTCAGGTGAGATGTAAAAATTGCAATCTTTTTTCTGTAAAATCGAGGCAACTTTGCAATATTTAGGAGAGTTGGCAAATCTTGGGGGAGCTGGCAAAATTCAGAGTGACTGCAAAAATCAGATGAGATGTAAAAAATTGGATTTTTTTTTTCTGTAAAATTGTGGCGAGATGGCAAAATCGAGGAAACTTGGCAAAATCTAGAGCAGTTGACAAAATTCGAATCCACTTGGTAAAATGCGGGCGAGTTGGGAAAATTGGAATTGTTTTTGTGAAATTAAGGAGAATTGACAAAATCGAGAAAACTTGGCAAAATTTTGGAGAGTTTGAAAAATTCGAAGTGACTTAGCAAATTCAGGAGAGATGTAAAAATTGGGATTGTTTTACGAAATTAAGGAGAGGTGGTAAAATCGAGGCAACTTGGCAAAACTGGAAACCATTTGGTAAAGTACAGGTGAATTGCAAAATTTGGGATTGGTTTTGTGAAATTAAGGAGAGTTGGAAAAACCGAGAACTCTTGGCAAAATTCGAATCCACTTGGTAAAATATAGGCGATTTGTGAAAACTGGAATTTATTTTGTGAAATTAAGGAGTGTTGGACAAATCGAGGAAACTTAACAAAATGTAGGGCAGTTGGCAAAATTCGAAGCAACTTGGTAAAATACAGGGGGAGTTGAGAAAATTGTGCTTTTCTTGTGCAATTAAGGAGAGTTGATAAAATTCGAAATGACTTGGCAAATTCAGGAAAGATGTAAAAATTGCGATTTTTTCTGTAAAATTATGGCGAGTTAGTAAAATGTAGAGGAGTTGACCAAATTCGAATCCACTGGGTAAAATATAGGCCAGTTGGCAAAATCCACTTGGTGAAATAAAGGCGAGGTGTGTTAATTGGGATTGGGTTTGTGAAATTAAGGAGAGTTGACAAAATCTAGAATACTTAGCAAAATATTGGGGAGTTTGAAAATTTTGAAGTGACTTGACAAAAAAGGAGTGTAAAGATTGGATTGGGATTGGATTTGGGAAATTAAGGAGAATTGGCCAAATCAAGGCAAAACTCACAATGACTTGCTACAATTATGACGAGATATGATACTGGGATAATTTCTATGAAATTATGGCTAGTTGCAAAATTGCCCCCCCCACACACACACACACGGAGCTAAAATCTAGACATTAATTGCTCAGCTGGCAAAATGATATTCGAGTTGGAAAATTTTGGATTTACTCAACCATAGTCCTTTGCTACGCCCCTGCTCACCATATATGTTATTTTTCAGGGAATTTCAAAAGATCCAAAAAAATTTTAATGACAGTAGCTGAAAGAACACTCTTCATAAATGTTTAGTATGGGAACGTTAAAAGTTAAAAGAAAACAACCGAAAGACTCGGGTGTAAAAAAAAAGCTACAGTAGTGTAATGGTTTCTTTTTTAATTTTGGCATCTTTATTGAATAACAAATAATCAGAGTTATATTAATTATCAAATTTAGTTCATAAACTTTCAGGATTGATTTTTTTTTTTAATTAAAAATGGACAATTCCTATGAAAAAAGAAAACTTTAGAGCATATTATCTTGAAACTATAGTTCCCAATGGATAGGAGACTGCAATTGACTCTAGAAACCACAACGTCTACAAGAACTTTAAGTATTAAAAGATAAGAAATTAAAATATTTTACTACTTATTTCCAATTTACTTGTCAAATTTCAATTAAATCTGGGAAAATAAGGTGTCACTTACATACGACTTGGAAAAGGGTTGGGGGGGGGGGGGAGCAGTTAAATATGAAGAGAAAATGTTATATAATGAGAAACACTGAAAATAAAATATAACAGAAATTGAAACCTTTAATCTGGAAAAAATATATTGACGCGTATTTTCGTATGAATGAGGCCTTATTAAATTTAACAGATTAGCTTGATATATATATATACTATTGGTATTCAACCAGAAGTCACTAGTAATTTTCTAAGATGGGGGAGGGGGAGTTAATGAAAATTTTGTTAATTTGATGAAGTACTTATTTTTCAAAAATAAAATTTCCCCAAGGTGGTTTTAAAATAGGTGGGTTTAAACCCAAACCCACCTATCTGACGGTTGGATACATGGCTGTGCCAGTATAATCTATTCAAACTATCAAATTCACTTACAGTTTTTTTACACTGAAATTTAAAAACTGAAGCAAAAAATTTTCTTTGATATATTCTAGTTTAAACAAACAAAACTGAACTAATTACAACTACCTACAGAAAACATACATTCATGAGAAATTTTATTCTTTTTCATTTCTTCTTATACTAAAACAACTTTTTTCTAAAATGAGTAAGTTAACAAATCTATACACTATGTGTGAGAATTTCTTTTGGTAGCATTTATTTTTCTTTCCATTATTTTAGTTACTTTCACAGTTTAAAATTTTTCATTTTACTGGTTGATTCTTGGAACCTTCATGTAAAATTTTAACCTTTAAGGGGTTATGGGAAAGTTTAATTTTTTTTAAGAACTGAACTTTTACCTGAAATAACAAGCCAGAATATTAAATAATTTCAGCAATTTTCGCTCTGCATAATACACTTCAACTTTTAAAATTTTCACTAACTCTTTTTGAATTTCTTTTAGCATAAAATTAACACTTGGTGCCAGAATTTCTATCTGGGTACGATATATGTGTAAAGATTTGGTATATTTCAAACAGTGGGAAGAAAAAATAATCAACTCAATGAAATAGGTATAATAGAAATCAAAAAAGAAAATATACTTCAGCTTTATCCTAATTTAACTTCAACTGGTAATACTATAAATAACGGAAAATTTATAATTATAGCATTTAAATAAGAACCAATATAATAATGACATCAGCAGGTATTAATCCAAGATGGATTAATTTTTTCAGTATAAAAAGGCTAAAACAAGAATACTTAAAATTGTGCACATTGCTTATCTAACATTGTTTGTTACTCTTTGCAAATTTAAAGAAATTGTTAGGCTCTAACTCAAAGTTTTCACTTCCTAATTACTTACAGACCTCAATACATATATACAAACAAAATTCTCAGGCAGCGCTATTTCATTTTCATGTTCTTCATGGGCTACGGAGGTCCTACCAGACTGTAATTTTTCTCTACAGACGTGTCTGTCCTGAGCAATAGCTGCTGTATTTCGCCACTGAAGGCCAAATCTAGCAAAGTCCTGTTTGACATTGTCTGCCCATCGTATCCTAGGTCTCCCCCTTTTCTAGAAGCCTTTACGCACACTGTTCATAATCCTATTTGCCAATCTGCAGCTGTACATACGGCAACATGGTCAAACCAACAGTCTCTCTCTGCACAAAATGCTGCTCAAAGGAGGTTGATGACTCCTTCTTCTAACCTCATCATTACTTACATAGTCAACCCACCTAATAGTCAAGATGCTGCGCAAGCATCTAGAATCAAATGGCATCTTATTATCCTGCTTACAAAATGTCCATGTTTCATTACAATAACTAACCTAAGGAAAAACCAAATTATTAAACAGCCAAATCTAGTTTTTAGATGTATATGCCAATTTTTCCCACTATTTTCATAGATTCCTATTGGTGTTAGTATAGGGTTACCATATGTCCTCCAAAAGGAGGACATGTCCTTTTTCATCTCATGTCGTCCCAGAATTTTGGAAAAACATGAAATGTCCTTCTTTTTGTATAAACACAAAGCATGTTTTAAATTAAATTTAAGGCACTCTCTATTCGTACTTTCCTTTTCTAAAATTTCTTAAACTCATGACTATAGTACAGTGGTTCCCAACCTTTTTACACCAGAGGACCACATTCCCAAATCACATTTGAGTTGCGGACACACCACTTGGCCAGGTTTCACATCTTTCATTGTCATCATATTTTCTTTTTAAAATATCCAACAGTTTAATTTGCTTACTCATTTTCAAGGGAAGGGATAAAAAATAACATGTAAAAAAGAGTCCCTACTAAAACCATCCACAATAACTAAAGTCTACTCATTTCCAAGACGGAGTAGATGTTAACAAACATTATCACGTGATAGATGTGTTGTGTTGCGATTGGTCTCCCCACTCTCACACTTGCCGCAGTTCGGGTTTCAACTTTATCTTCTTTGTGCTCAGTAGTCGGCAGCAGTGGTTGAGAATTAAAGATGAAAGATTTTGTATTATTGGCACCGCAGTCACGGACCACAGGTTGGGAAACACTGCTATAGTAAATTTACTGTTAACCAGGATATAATATACTGTAAATGCAAATTAGGAATGCTAAATTAATTCTGTTAATGTTGTAAAAGTTACTATTTTCTGTAATCTTAATATGTGCAATATACATGCTAGATTTAAAAAAGTATGCGGTTTAGGAAATTGCATAAAATTTTCCTTCCGTCCGCCGATAGTTGGAGTATAGAAGTCGACAACAATTTTATTTTTATTTGCAACATAAAAGGGCAGCGTTTTTCTAGTTTGTGCAAGTTTACTCCTAGTTTGTGCAAATCTTCTCATACACGAACATGCCCTACCAACATCGAATTCACTGCTGACCACTACCTCAGTCATAGTCAATAGCAACACGCAAAGTTTGCCTTCTGGAACAGCAGATAGTTACTAACCACTATGTTATTTAAGGCCGAATAACATTTGATTGCTTATCAAGTATGAATAAAAAACGGCAAATCATATATTTTGAAGTGTACTGAATAATTAAAATTATGACTTTTTCTGACTGAACTGTTAGTAGGTACTTGAAATAAACCTAAGTAGGAAAAAATTTATTTTACTGATCTACGGGACCTGGGTTCGAGCCTCGGGTAAGGCATGGATGTTCGTGTTGTTTTCTGCTGAGGTCCTGCCATCCTCTCAGATCTTCTACTGTGGCAAATAAACTGACAGGCTCCTGTCAGACCTCTGTGGCAAGCAGCTGCTCGAGGGGGTATTTATTATTTTTTTTATTTATTTCACAAATTCAAAGCATGTCCTCCATTGTCATCCATTTCTACCTTTTCTGTCCTCCTTTTAGAACACTCGCATCTGGTAACCCTATGTCACCAGCAATTCCTATTCATCTATTTATCTCATATTGCACATCACCAGTATCTGTTAAACAGCTCCCAAGGCAATTAAACTGAGACATTTCCTCAATTGTCCAACCATCCAAAGCAACTAAAAACCATCTGCCTGACCAATTTTCATCAACTCACCTATCAATTCTGACCTATATATTCTTACCTTTACCTATCAATATGGTCTCTTGCAAGCCTAGAATACCTAGGTTAAAACACTGAAATTCCTGTGTATCATCCTATCCATCAAGAAAATAGTCTCTATACAACGTCCTCACATTCCTGTAGACAGCAAATGATTAGTAGGATTTTTAAGGACACTAGGTTTATTGAGAGAGGTCGAGCCAATAGTATCAAACAACCCTCTAATCGCAGGCATAGGACAAAGACCCGTTCCTCCACTGCTAAAAGCTGACATCATTCATGCTGGAAAGGACTTCAGGCATCACCTTTTCAAGAACCAGAATCTAGATAGAAACTGACCTACCTGAGACATATTACACCAGTGTAGGATTGGTAATGCCCAAATAACTAAGAGAAGATTTAGGTACCTGTGATGATCTCTGATAAGGATTATCCACCAGCTGATATAAAGTATCCTGTGCCTCTGTTCACTTAGGGCTGGCAACTCACAGGCAAAATAAAATACAGTGGCAGATTTTTCCCTCAACAGAGGTTCACCAGTGCAACAAGTCCAGGATCCATAATCGAGCTCGAAGCCATAAACCAGTTCAGTCTGTGGATATAAATGGTCAGCACCAGGACCCTGTGAAGTTGAAAGAGGGGGAGACCTAGGATGCATTGAAAAGACAATATCAAACAGGACCTTGTTAGAATTGGTCTACAGTGGCAAAATGCAGCTCAGGGGATATTGCACAATCTGGTTGGACCTCGATAGCCAATGGCTATTTGAGAATGATGATTAACGGCCTGCACCACAAAAAGCCGGGGGTCGGCGATAACTGTCATTGAAGCGAGTTAGATTTTTTACAACTACGAGATCGGCTTGCCATTGTTCGTCTAAACTTGTGACGTAAACTTTGTTATGGGGGAACTTTCTGCTAACAGGTTTATGTAACGTGTAGGCGGGTTGCTTTTCTAACCACTCTCGGACGCGTTTGAGTGGCAGTCCTGTATTCTGAGCTAACTTTTTTACACTACTGAATCTTCTTTCAGGGTCGAAATAATGGGATTCCAAAGTTTTGTTTTCTGCTATACCCAGACGTCATATCCCACCAGGCTTTGCCATTGGTGTAATGAAAGTGTAACACCTGTAACTGTAGGGATGTCTCCTATAAACTGTCTGATGTCCACTGTTAAATAACACACCCGAATTTTGTATTCACTGCCTAAGGCTTTTGACTCTCCACACTGAATATTTTTACTAGGGGCCACAAGTTCTAATACAAGCACCACTATCATTAACACTGTTATGATTACACTTCCAACACCAACTAACACCTTCTTTCTCCTATCCATACCACAACAAATATGACATAGGATGAAAAGACAGACACATTATATGGGTTACAATTATTTATTTAATTTATACATTTCATTTTTTGCATCGTTGACAATACCATTATATTTCAGAGTACACACAAATCCAGAATCTACATAATTCAACAGACCTCGTTTCCAGGCCGTATCCACAAACACCTGTGCCAAAGCATTAATGTCCAAGTCACCAGACCACCCTACGATGGTCGTTAGTTTTTCTTCGGGTTGAAGTCCCTCTAACGAAATCAGACGTGTTAGTTCTTGTTGGAAAATGTCCACCAACAGCTGATAAACACACTCGGGTAACTCGAAAACAGGACCCAACAGGAAAGGTCGAACTGATTCAGAATGTTCTATAATAGCAGTACAGAGATGGTGATCTTTGAGAGTTCCACACACGTTATGCACGACACGCATCACTTCGTCTACATGGATAGTCAGCGTGAACCACTGTGACGCGTTCAGAGTTATACTGCAACTCACAACGCGAAACTGTAGAGTTCTCGTAGCAGCTGATTCTTTGATGAAGTCGACACAGCGTTCACCACCTACATGTTGCGATACATGTAGGCACGTAAACCATGCATCACGTGCCACGTCTGTTGATCGGGACCGATTTTCACTTGGTCCTCGATGTGGGGAACCGTTGCACACAAAGCCTCCCATTCAGGTATGGAGAGGGTAACACCTGTAGGTGTAGGGTAGATGGGTTCACTGTTTTCATATTTCTTGTACCATCGTACGTGCACAGAAAACTTATTTTTGAACAGCGAAGGCACGACGAAACATCTCTGCCAAGACACCACGCATCTGGATTGCCAGCCTGCATCATAAACAATGACACACACGGCAGTTGCCCCCTATTTAACGTGAGAAAGCAGCGCCACCTAGGACAACCAATCAGGACCCGTAGTTTTATCAGGAAATATAATAAGCCAATAGGAGATGATGGAGTGATTGGACTTTGTAATTATTTATGAGGATTGCATCACCCTTTCTGCGAGGGGTTGCCACCGAAAGTTTAGTTTTGCAATTATTTTGAGGATTGCATCAGCCATTCTGATCGTTTCCACCCAAATTTTAGTTGGACTTGCAAAATTTCGGATGAGGATAGAAACCATGGGATGGGAGTTTGTGATCGGTGAGTGGGGAGTTTAATAAAGGGGGAGGGAACTTTTGATATGGGTTTTTTTAATGAGGGGTGTATTAATAAAGTGATTTTTTAATAAAGGGGGAGAAATTTTTAATAACGATTTTTTTAATGAGGGGGAGTCAAAAATTGGAAAAATTACGACTAAAAATGAGGGTTTTTCTAAAAAATAGTACTCATCATATATACTAGATGGCGCCACGAGTTTTTAATAAAGGGGAGGAATTTTTAATAAGGGTTTTTTTAATAAAGGGGATTATTTTTAATTATGAATTATTGATTATAAATATTAATACGGGGGCGTGGCCGATGACGTCATAAGGGGAAAGCACTGTGCGTGAGGGATCGCTATTGTGCATTGAAACTACTCCCCACGGGCGGCGTATACAAAATACCAGTCAAAGACACCAACATGCTGAAGTGCTAGATTACATGGGAAGACCAAGCAAACTTTCAAAACAAGGCTGAAGGAACGTCAAACTAATATAAGTAAGGGCAACATTAATACCGCTTTGGCGAAGAAAATAAAGAACGGACCCTGAAAACACAGGATTTAGCTGGGGCCAATATGTAATACGAACAAGCAAGGCCGGCGTGAACTTTTGTGGGGCCAAAAAAAGAATGCATTTATATGTACTTCTAAATTTTAAAATAATAAATTATTTATTATAAGTACAAAGTGCGGTACATATCTACATACAACGTTTAGGAACATCGAGTATCTTATAAATATTACATAATCTTTTTCGCCGCAAAATCTTTAATTACATCATCAAAATTGACCGATTTCGCTATTTCGGTCAATTTTGACTGAAATTTCGTTTTTACGATGAACTTTTCGTGGACCGCAGGATCTTTTAAAGCGCGGGGTCGGATTCCGGGGAAAGCGATGAACCCGCCTCTTACTTGAACAAATTGTCATATACCACAACAGAGATAAATGTTTCAATGAAGAAATTTATCAACCACCACCTGCCATGGCGTTTACTGCTGGACGATAACATAAGACGACATGAAAAGGACGATAGCCCCACAGAATGAACTCCTCCTCCTCGTAGTGAACGATCCCATAATGCACGTGGTATGCAATAAATTCTGCCGCGTGCCTGCTGCAACTGACATGTCCTTGAAAAGGGGACGACTAAGGTCCCCTAAAAAGGGAACATGTGAAAGTCGTTCTTTTACTATTCTTCCGAATGCGAGGGCCTTTAGTTATGAATTAGATGTCAAATGAAAGCTCATATAAAGACCACCACAGATTACTTTGAATTATCCCCAATAAAGGGGATGGAAATTTTGAGGATATCGATCTTAACGAGTTATATCCTAAATTAAAGCTTCTGACATTTCTAATGTCATGGGCTATCTAAAACACGACCCCTCCTCTCCCCGAAAAAGGGGAACGTTAAATGTGGGCGATGTCTAAGCATCGTATATCAAGTGAAAGTCTCTGAAGATAAGTGTTTTCAGTGACAAAGAAAAAATATAAATTAAAAATTTTAAAAATAACTATCTTCCTATATGGCCTTAAAAGGTAGAAAATAATCCTAAAGCATATAGATAGTGTACTCAGACACCGAATTCATAATCATTTCGATGGAAGATGGGGTGTCGGCAATCTTGCTTAGTAGGTAAATCGGGGCCCTATCTTCCTTCCAATAGGAATTCAGTGACTGATTGCACCATCGAAATGCTTTAGGATTTTTTTTACTTTTTATGGCAAATACTGGAAGATAGGTATTTTTAAATTTCATTATTCAAATATTTTTTTCCTTTGTCACTAAAAATGCCTATCTTCGAAAACTTTCATTTAATATATGACTCAAATACATCGACATTTCTGCTCCCTACTTTTTTTCAGGGGAGGAGTCGTGTTTGAGGTAGCCCATGACATTGGAGAAGTCACAAGCTTTGAGATATAACTCACTAGCAGATTTACCCGGCGTTGCTCGGTTTGAAACTCTCTATATAACAGATGGCACTCTGGCATTTCCCACGTCATAAGCTTTCATTTGGCATAAAACTCATAAACTCCGATAAAGTTTATCTTCCTCTTTTAAGGGAATTCTGAAACTCTGAAGCAGATAATAGATTGCACTCTCCACGTCGCAAAAGCATGTTTATTAAATAAAAAAAAATCAGTTTACACTTTTTTTTAAGTTATTTTAATAATTTTAAAGATATTCTATATAAATTGTTTTTACGGCATTTGCAAGGCCATACAGTTTTTGATATAATTACTGAAATGTGTATAGGGATCGCTAGATAAGCCGTAAAATAAAGATAGTAACAGATACTACACATGGTGTATTCATTTAATCCTGGACCCTAAAAAACGACACGTAGGGCGAAGCGCTCGATAAGCCACTGTGCCGAATATTAAAACCCATACGACATAGTACCCATGTAATACAGCATTTTTTAGTTTAAATAAAACGCATTATCTGATATGAATTAGACGATGAGTAAACAGTATATAACTGGAATTTTAATAATAATAAACTGTTAGACTATAGTAAAAAAAGGAATTTACGAACACTAACTCTTTAAATTATAAATGAACTTCACTTGATAAAATCCAAGCTTGACACATACCAGATACAGAAACTTGAATTTTTATTGAAAACTGTGATATCTTTAGCTTTAAACACTTAAATCTCATGGAGATATGTATAAGTCAAAATTGATTAATGGCGTATCCAGAAACTTTCAATGGTGATATTTTTGGGCACTTAGAAAATAATGTTATTCAAGCCTCAAGGTGAGGAGGCTATAAACTATGTAACCCTTTTGGGTATGGCACCAGTCAAAATATTTTTCATTACATTGATATGAACAAATTTTATTTTCCACTAATTATTCACAATTTTATTTTAACAATATAACACGACTGAAAACGAATGTTGATATTAGAAACTCGTTCTAGCAGGTACGGATCTAGAATAATTGTTGGTGCGTAGGGGGTGACAGGCAAATGGATTGAAAAGAAACGGATTAGAATACTCAGGACATCTATACGAGGATAAGTCAAAAAGTAAGGTTCCCAGTTTGCCTGCTGTCAAACAAACAGCTGTGATACTGTGTTAGTACCAAATAGTGTCACTAAGTGGCATCAATGCACACAATGGGCTAAATGGCTGGGTCAAAAGGATCCAAGGATTCAGAGAAGGGGACCCATTGGGTAGTTGTTAGGTGACAGATGGAAGTGTTCCGTCAAGGTCATCCAGTGTGTCCTTTAGCATGCACATGGTATGGGCTCTCCTGCACACAGGATCATGGCTTAACGTTGTATCTGATCCTTACAAGCTCATCGCTGTCCCCTTTATGACCGAGGGCAGGGGGGGGGGGAGGTTACATGTCTGTGCAAAATGTGATGAAATACTGCCGTGGGTTCGAAATTGGTCGTATGACTGTAGTGGATGTAAGTAGAAGTGGACGCCCATTGACATCATCCGATATCGTCACTATTCATGGGGCGGGGATGGCTCAGTCGGTAGCGCGCCAGGCAAGTAATCTGTAGTTCCCAGGTTCGAGTCCCAGCTGGGTCAGCATTGAGATTTATCTCCGCAAAATTTCCCCGCCCTGCCCACGGTCAGTAGGGGACACCGATGGGCTTGAAAAGACCGCCGTCCGTCGGATGGGACGTTAAGCCGTGGCCCCGTGTGCGGGAGAGCTATACCCTGTGCACGTTAAAGAACACGCTGGATGGCCTTGACGGGAGGCTACCATCTGTCTCCCAACAGCTGTTCCAGTGGGTCCCCTCCCCCAACCTTCTCTGAGTCTTCGGGGTCCTTGTGGCCTGGTCATTTAGCCCATGGTGTGCAAAAAAGTGCCGCTCAGAGGTAAAATCAATCCAATCCGTCACAATCACCATACAGTCCAGACCAGGCGTAGTCTGATTTTCTCTTGTTTGGGAAGTTGAAGCAGCATCTTTGTGGATGACGCTGTCAAACAGGAAGTCACAAAGTGGCTTCAGGAGCAGGACACGTTTCTCTATCAGTAAGGGTTCGATAAGCTGATAGACTGTTACAAATGTCTTTTGCACAGAAAACCCGATTGCAGGATTTATGCTAAATTGAGCAATTGCCCGCCATCTTAAGGAATCTTTAATGACTGTATTTTTTTTTCATAAAGTTTAAAAATTTTCCTTCCAAAATTTATTTTTTTAAATAAGGCTCTAGTTGTGTCATTACGGGGCCCCAAAATACTCATCCCACTTACTAACCCATATGGGCGCAAATTTGTGGTATTGGTAGAAACAGCTCGCAAAGGATGTTGATTCAGTATAGGTGGGGGTGGCGATGAGGGCAGGATTATCAACCCTAGAGAATTTTTATATGGGCATATTTTTAATTCAAAGAGAAAGGGCTGTACAGGATCAAACTGAACAGTCTTAGTTTTCTTTATTAATATTCACAAAATAATATAAAAGAAAAGCATAATTTTCTATGCTAGTTAATATTTTTCATTTTACACCATCTAACGTCATCACAAATCCTCTTTTTGCAGTTATACATTGTCTTTTCGACACGATCAACCATTTCTGTAATAAATTTTACAGATCTTTTCTTTACAAATCAGTAAACCACCCAATATGGAAGAGTTCAGTTTATATTCCTAATACTTTTTTCATGAGAAAGGCTGCTGTAAATGCGCGTTCCACTTCAATATGGAAGTGCTAAGGTTGTTTGTACAAAATAAGGTGGCATAGATGGCAAAATGTTGGGGGTCGACTCAAAATCAAACCATACCAAAATCAAAAATGTAGAAATTATCAGGATTAATTAATAATATCGATTTTGTACGTTTATTTTCATAAAATTACTATGTTTCATCTATAGCTAACTTTTTTTCCTTTTTAAACGAAAAAAATATGTAATTAGGCAAAAAGTTTTAGGTCTTCATATCAACCATAAAAATGTTAAGGTAGCGGACTCATATAGTTTTGTCACGGGCCCTTCCGCTGCTAGTTAGCCACTGTGTGCAAATCTTCAAGATGTAAAAATCTAGGCTGTTGGACGAGTCTTTTGATTTGCCAAATTCTTCATAAGTTTTTTCTGTGAGGAAAATTTTGATATTGCTAAAATCGGCAGTTAATCGATAGTCTCTTTTCTGCTGGATGTAAAATTCGTGAAAATTACTAGGCCACTACTATGACATTCAGTGCATTCATTTGACGTTGTGTTTGAAAACTTGAATACAACAACAAGCGTCAATATGTGGTTGTTAATGGGCATTTTCTTCTTGATTGCAGACCTTATTTGTGTAAAATGCAGTAACATCAATCATTGACTTCTTCGCTGCTGTTGAGTTATCACAGTTTGCCAAATGCTGTTTAATTTTAAAATCAATAAATATAATCTCGATTGATTTTCAAGTTTTCGAACCGGGTAATCAAAATCTACTACAGAATCTCATCAAGTTGAAAACATCCGCAAGAGTATAATAAAATCGCATCAGAGTTTTAAGGGCGGGGGTTTGTTTAGTCTGTAGCATGCTAGGCTCGTAATCTGATGTTCCCAAATTCGAGTCCTAACAGAGAATTTACCGTGCTACTCCCGTTCTGCCCACAGTGAGAAAGGGGACTCCGATGGACTTGGAAAAACCACCTTCCGTCGAATCTCGTGCACATGAAATCCCATACCCTGTGTTCGTTAAAGAACATATTGAATACCTTAAAGGGAGATTTCCACCTGTTCTCTAACCTAATCCAGTGAGTCCTCTTCCCCAACCTTTTCTGAGACCATCAGATATCAAATAATTTTCAAAATAAGAAAGTCTGCCTGGAATAGTTACAGTATCATATACAAGGGGAAGAGTGATCGTAACCTCCGCCTTGAGGGCTTAGGATTTTCCAAGGAAGTCTAAAATAATCAGAGACTGAAGACGTCAAATGCCCCCGCCCCCTTTCATCCCAGTGGAAAGAGGGATGGGGTACACTTTATACTAGTGTATTATAAACTCCACCTCCCCTTGTGAGGCGGGGGTATATCAATCGGTAGCCCGCCAGGCTCTTAATCCACCTGTGCCAGCATTGAGATTTATCTTCTCAAAACTCCCACACTGCTCTCGGTCAGTAGGGAGACAATGATGGGCTGAATAGGCCGACTATGTTAAGCCGTGGTCCCGTGTGTGGGAGAGACATACTCTGTGCACCTTAAAGAACACGCTGGATGGCCTTGATGGGAAGCTAACATGTCTCCTAACAGCTGTCCAGTGGGTACCCTCCCCTCTCTGAGCCCTCGGGGTCCTTGTGACCTGGTCATTTAGCCCATTGTGTGCAAAAAAAAGTGCCGCTCAGAGGTATAACAACCCAAAAACTCCGTTCTTGAAGGCTTCAGTATCACATATTCTCTGAGGAAGTCCTTGAAAATCAGAGACTCAAACATATCAACCCAGCCTTGGGTTTCCAACCGTCCCGTATTTGCCTGATTTCCCCTATTCTCAATATTTGTCTCTCGCTTCGTACGAACTTCTTACGGGACGCTGTTATTCCCGGATACTGTCGAATCTGCCTGACTGTGACTCAGCGAACTGCCGATAACGTGACTTGCGCCTAGATCGAATTTACTTAGAGATCAACGATGCTGACAATATATTTGCGTATCGCAATACAACTCCACAGTTTAAATAACAGGATCTCTCTCGACTTGA
>JAWZYU010000650.1:0-91000 GCA_038380435.1 Ryuthela nishihirai
GTATTACCAGCCGGTAGCGGGATAGGCTCGTAATCTGCAATTACCGGGTTCGAGTCTCCCCTAGACCAGCGTTGGGATTTATCTCAGAAAAACTTCCTGCCCTCGGTCAGTAGGGGACCCCGATGGGCTTGGAAAGGCCGCCGTCCGTCGGATGGGACGTTAAGCCGTGGCACCATCTGCGGGAGAACCATGTACCCTGTGCACGTTAAAGAACACTCTGGATGGTCTTGACGACAGGTTACCATATGTCTCCTAACAGCTGTTCCAGTGGGTCTCCTCCCTCTAAAATGGGGCGGGGTGGCTCAGTCGGTAGCGCGCCAGGTTCGTAATCTGTAGTTCCCAGGTTCGAGTCCCAGCTGGGACAGCGTTGAGATTTATCTCCGCAAAATTCCCCGCCCTGCCCACGGTCAGTAGGGGACACCGATGGACTTTGAAAGGCCGCCTTCCGTCGGATGGGACGTTAAGGCGTGACCCGTGTGCGGGAGAGCCATACCCTGTGCAGGTTAAAGAACACGCTGGATGGCCTTGACGGGAGGCTACCATCTGTCTCCCAACAGCTGTTCCAGTGGGTTCCCTCCCCCAACCTTCTCTGAGCCTTCGGGGTCCATGTGACCTGGCCATTTAGCCCACGGTGTGAAAAAAAGTGCCGCTCAGAGGTAAAACAACCGAACGTTAAAGAACACGCTGGATGGCCTTGACGGGAGGCTACCATCTGTCTCCCAACAGCTGTTCCAGTGGGTCCCCTCCCATAACCTTCTCTGAGCCTTCGGGATCCTTGTGACCTGGCCATTTAGCCCACGGTGTGAAAAAAGTGCCGCTCAGAGGTAAAACAACCGAACTTTAAAGAACACGCTGGATGGCCTTGACGGGAGGCTACCATCTGTCTCCCAACAGCTGTTCCAGTGGGTTCCCTCCCCCAACCTTCTCTGAGCCTTCGGGGTCCATGTGACCTGGCCATTTAGCCCACGGTGTGAAAAAACGTGCCGCTCAGAGGTAAAACAACCGAACGTTAAAGAACACGCTGGATGGCCTTGACGGGAGGCTACCATCTGTCTTCCAACAGCTGTTCCAGTGGGTCCCCTCCCCCAATCTTCTCTGAGCTTTCGGGGTTCTTGTGACCTGGCCATTTAGCTCATGGTGTGCAAAAAAGTGCCGCTCAGAGGTAAAATAACCCAACGTTAAAGAACACACTGGATGGCCTTGACGGGAGGCTACCGTCTGTCTCCCAACAGCTGTTCCAGTGGGTCCCCTCCCCCCACCTTCTCTGAGCCTTCGGGGTCCATGTGACCTGGCCATTTAGCCCATGGTGTGCAAAAAAGTGCCGCTCAGAGGTAAAACAACCGAACGTTAAAGAACACGCTGGATGGCCTTGACGGGAGACTACCATCTGTCTCCCAATAGCTGTTCCAGTGGGTCCCCTCCCCCCACCTTCTCTGAGCCTTCGGGGGTCCATGTGACCTGGCCATTTAGCCCATGGTGTGCCAAAAAGTGCCGCTCAGAGGTAAAACAACCCAACCCTTCTCCCTCTAACCACCTCTGAGCCCTACAGATCCTTTTGGCCTGGCCATTTAACCCATTATGTGAAAAAAAACTGCGGCTCAAGAGAAAAACAACCCATTACGCTCAGTCACCGAGTTATTTTAACGAATTCCTCAGAAAAGCGTCCTCGTTAATTAAAAGAAAAGAGAAGGAGACTGAGAAACTAAATCCTTAATTTTCCCAAAGAAATTCTTAGCGACTTTGTTTTATCTTGAAAGAGTTGTTTCCATCGTTAGCTGATCACCTTCGCCGTCTTCCGTTTCCTCCAGCGATTCAATCAGTCAAAGGCGATATTCTTTTGTTTACCTTAAGGTGCAGAGACGAATGTCATTAAACGTTACCTCGAGAAATTAAAAACACGGGAAGGAAACTCTTTTACTCTCTTTAATTGGCACGGGATAATTGGCGATGTTTTTGAGATCAGAAAGCGAAAAGGAAAAACGGAGACAAACCAACAGGAGAGTTTTGCAGAATGAACATGAATTGAAAGTATCTTACTGCTTTTTTCTTTATTTTGTAGATTGAAAGGATTTGGGTTGGGTTGTTTTACCTCTGAGCGGCCACTTTTTTGCACACCATGGGCTAAATGGCCAGGTCACACGGACCCCGAAGGCTCAGAGAAGGTTGGGGGAGGGGACCCACTGGAACAGCTGTTGGGAGACAGATGGTAGCCTCCCGTCAAGGCATCCAGCGTGTTCTTTAACGTTGGGTTGTTTTACCTCTGAGCGGCACTTTTTTGCACACCATAAGCTAAATGGCCAGGTCACATGGACCCCGAAGGCTCAGAGAAGGTTGAGGGAGGGGATTCACTAGAACAGCTGTTGGGAGACAGATGGTAGCCTCCCGTCAAGGCCATCCAGCGTGTTCTTTAACGTTGGGTTGTTTTACCTCTGAGCGGCACTTTTTTGCACACCATGAGCTAAATGGCCAGGTCACATGGAAACCGAAGGCTCAGAGAAGGTTGAGGGAGGGGATTCACTAGAACAGCTGTTGGGAGACAGATGGTAGCCTCCCGTCAAGGCCATCCAGCGTGTTCTTCAACGTGCACAGGGTATGGCTCTCCCGTACACGGGTACACGGCTTAAACGTCCCATCCGACGGACGGCGGCCTTTCCAAACCCTTCGGTGTCCCCTACTGACCGTGGGCAGGGCGGGGAATTTTGCGGAGATAAATCTCAACGCTGACCCAGCTGGGACTCGAACCTGGGAACTACAGATTACGAGCATGGCACGCTACCGACTGAGCCACCCCGCCCCAGATTGAAAGGAACTTGTGACTTTATTTTAGCTGTGAGGAGTTGGGTTGTTTTACCTCTGAGCGGCATTTTTTGCACAAAATGGACTATTGCTCAGGTCACAAGGATCCCGAAGGCTCAGAGAAGGTTGGGGTAAGAGGACCCGCTGGAACAGATGTTAGGATGGTATCCTCTAGTCATGGCCATCCAGCGTGTTCTTTAACATTGAATTGTTTTACCTCTGAGCGGTACATTTTTGCACACCATAGAGCTAAATGGGCCAGATCACAAGAACCCCAAAGGCTCAGAGAAGGTTGGGGCAAGAGGACCCATTGGAACAGCTGTTATGAGGTAGATGATAGCCTCCCATCAAGGCCATCCTGCGCGTTCTTTAACGTTGGATTGTTTTACCTCTGAGCAGTACTATTTTGCATACCATGAGATAAGTGGCCAGATCACAAGGACCCAAAAGCTCAGAGAAGGTTGGGGTCGAGGACTATTGGAACAGCTGTTGGGAGACAGATGATAGCCTCCCGTCAAGGCCATCCAGTGTGTTCTTTAACGTTGGATTGTTTTACCTCTGAGTGGTACATTTTTGCACAACATGGGCTAAATGGCCAGGTCACAAGGACCCCGAAGGCTCAGAGAAGATTGGAGGAGGGGACTCACTGGATCAGCTGTTGGGAGATAGATGGTAGCCTCCCGTCAAGGCCATCCAGCGTGTTCTTTAACGTTGGTTGATTTTCCTCTGAGAGGCACTTTTTTGCACACCATGGGCTAAATGGCCAGGTCATAAGGACCCCGAAGGCTCAGAGAAGGTTGAGGGAGGGGATCCACTGGAAGAGCTGTTAGGATGTAGATGGTAGCTTCCCGCCAAAGCCATCTAGTGTGTTCTTTAACGTTGGATTGTTTTACCTCTGAGCAGCACTATTTTGCACACCATGGACTAATTGGCCAGGTCATAAGGACCCTGAGAAGGTTGGGGTAGGGGACTCACTGGAAGAGCTATTAGGAGGTAGATGGTAGCTTTCCGCCAAAGCCATTCATCATGTTCTTTAACATGCACAGAGTATGGCTCTCCCGCACACGGGGCCACGGTTTAACTGTCCATCCGACGAAGGGTTCTTTTAGAAGGAGCGTTGTGGCTCAGATAGAGCCACTTAGCTACTATCGAATCTAGACAACTTTAACTGAAAGTTTTCCGTTCAAAAATATGCAAAATAAATTTACTTATTAATAATAGTTCTATCAATATATTATCGAATAATTTATTGTCGATAACACGCCAGGCTCGTAATCTGAAGTTCAAATATTTGAGTCCCACCTGGGAAAGTATTGAGATTTATCTGCGCAGAAATCCCATCCCCATGCCTCGGTTACTAGGTGACAGCAATGGGCTTGGAAAAGCCACCATCTGTCGGATCCAACCTTAAGCACGAGTGTCTGCGAGAGAGCCATACCCTGTTCACGTTAAGGTTGTTGTTGGTTGTTTTACCTCTGAGCGGCACTTTTTTGCACACAATGGACCAAATGGCCAGGTCACAAGGGACCACCGAAGGCTCAGAGAAGGTTGGGGGAGGGGACCCACTGGAACAGCTGTTGGGAGACAGATGTAGCCTCCCGTCAAGGCCATCCAGCGTGTTCTTTAACATGCAAAGGGTATGGCTCTCACGTTAAGAAATACACAGGATGTCCTTGACCTGAAACCACCATCTGTCTCCTAGCAACTGCCTAGTGGATCATCTCCCAGTCTTCTTTGAGCCCTCGGGAGTCTTGTGACCTGGCAATTTAGCCCGTTGTGTATACCAAAAAGTGCCGCTAAGAGGAAAAAAAACCAACCAATCATCAAACCGTTTCCAAAAAATATGAATGTTTTTTACAGTTTCTGTAATTCCTTCAATTTTTCTACAAATATTTTAGGACGACCGGTGCTACTCTTTAATATTTCGTCTTCTATAACTCTTTAAACACTGAATGAACATTGTGGTCTTTAATTTTTTCTGTAACGCTCTACATACAGTCGCTCAAAAAAGTATCCGAACACTATGGCTGATTACAGAATTCAGAAAAAAATATCTGGCAACGATTTTTTTAGAAAATTAGTGATCTGGCAACCTTCGTGTACTGTACGCGAGGATTGCCAGATCACTAATTTCTAAAACAAATCGTTGCCAGATATTTTTTCTGAATTCTGTAATCAACCATAGTGTTTGGATATTTTTTTGAGCGACTGTACATAAAATTATATACGACCACGCCCAGATCTCGTAAAAAACAAAAATTTCTCAATTGTTTTTTAAAGAGAGGGGGGGGGAGAAAATTTTGGATTTCATTTACAGCATAACATTTCCCCTCTATTTCATAGAGAGGTCTTGAAAAAACATCTTGAAAAATGTATAAACTACAAACATTAATAGTTAACAATTGTGTTTTCTCTTTTACCCTTGGGGCGGGGGTGGCTCAGTCGGTAGCGCGCCAGGCTCAGTAATCTGTAGTTCCCAGGTTCGAGTCCCAGCTGGGTCAGCGTTGAGATTTATCTCCGCAAAATTCCCCGCCCTGCCCACGGTCAGTAGGGGACACCGATTGGCTAGGAAAGGCCGCGGTCCTTTCCTAGGATGAGACGTTAACCAGTGGCCCCTTGTGCAGGAGAGTCATACCCTGTGCACGTTAAAGAACACGTTGGATGGCCTTGACGGGAGGCTACCATCTGTCTCCCAACAGCTGTTCCAGTGGGTCCCCTCCCCCAACCTTCTCTGAGCCTTCGGGATCCATGTGACCTGGCCATTTAGCCCATGGTGTGCAAAAAAGTGCCGCTCAGAGGTAAAACAACCCAACGTTAAAGAACACGCTGGATGGCCTTGACGGGAGGCTACCATCTGTCTCCCAACAGCTGTTCCAGTGGGTCCCCTCCCCCAACCTTCTCTGAGCCTTCGGGATCCATGTGACCTGGCCATTTAGCCCATGGTGTGCAAAAAAGTTCCGCTCAGAGGTAAAACAACCCAACCCAAATCTCTTACTCTTACTAGCATCCTCAAACTGAAGAGCTTCGCCCATCCCCTCCGCCCCCCTCCTCCTATATCTGGCCCTGTTCCAACAAATAGATTTACGAGAAAAGAATGTGTTGTCAAGAGCGATTTTGTCTGCTTCGGTATCCTTATAGAACTTCATTCGCAAGATACTGGCATAGCATACGCATATAAACACCCAACTACAACAACCGAATAAAATATTCATAAACTCCTCACGAACACGACTGACAATGAGACAGACATGGACGTTGCCTGTCAAATGAAGCAAACAAAAAGAAAAGAAGGAGAATTCCGACATCTCTCTGTCCCTTACCGTTTGCCAAGCGCCGTGCCAAACTGTTTCACCGTCACTACTTTTGCATCAGAAGTCTCTAACCCCCTATTTCCCTCCATCCCGCAAAACTCCAATCGTAACGTCTTACTGCTCTTGCGCTTCCTGGATGTTGCAACAGCAACTCCACCCTCCTGCTGTCAGTGAAATAGAGGAAGACGTGATCAAGCCGACAGCCTGTCGGACTCTGTGCCAGAGGCTGCAGCGAGCTTTACAACAACAAGCCTTTCGTATATGGGGCCAACGCTTCTGCATGTGTGTGTGGAGCCATGTCTTCTGTGTGACAAGCTGCCACGGTGTGATGGTGTGCTCTCTGCGATGTGCCGCCACCCAAGAAACACCAGCCGCCGTTCTTGGGGAGGAGCTCGTGTGACAACGAGCTTGTTAGGACCAACGTTGCAGTAGATTGCTTTGAACTTTTCGATCGAACTGGAGTCCTATGTCATATAGCCGGGAAGAAAATATATTCAAATGACTGGTTCCTAGAATTGTGTCACACACCTCAAACGGAGTTTTTCTTTCTTTATTCTAAGGTGTAATGCTAATGAAAATCGACACACATTTGTTGTTGTCTGTAATATTCAAAGATGTCTTTTAAAAGCATTCAAAATATTTTCTGTTTCGCCAAATGTGATCGCTAGAGGTATACTTTAAAACATTTTCTCCCAAAATGGAGATACTTTTTTTAACTGATTTTTTGAGCTACTTATGTTGCACGCACCACCCTGTCAGTGAAAAAGATGACACCGATGGATTTGGAAATAGCGTCGTCCGTCGGATGAAATGTTAAGCCGTGGTTCCGTACGCCTCTGCACCCTACACTGTGCACGTTAAAGAGCACGTTTAATGGCCTTGACAGGAGATTATCATCAGTCTGATAACAGCTGTCCATATTATCTTCTCATCCCAACCTTTTCTGAGTTTCGGGGTCCTTGTGACCTGATGTTTGGCCCATTGTGAGCAAAAAAAATGCCGCTCAGAGGTAAAACAGCCCAACGCAATTATATTTAACACCTGATGCTCCACTATGTAACTGTTTCCAACAGGTGTACAGTTGCTCAAAAAAATATCCGAACACTGTGGTTGATTACAGAACTCAGAAAAAATATCTGGCAACGGTTTTTTTAGAAATTACTGATCTGGCAACCTTCGTGTCTCGTGATTACAGAATTCAGGAAAAATATCTGGAGCGTGTACAGCAACTGTACACGCTCCAGTTACCGTTCACGGCAAACTGGAGCGTGTGCAGTTACTGCACACGCTCCAGTTTGCTGTGAACGGTAACTACACACGCTCAATATTTCCGTGAGTGAGCCCACACGATCTAGTATCAAAATAATATGACCACCTACAGTCGCTCAAAAAAGTATCCGAACACTACGCTTGATTACAGAATTCAGAAAAAATTTCTGGCAACGATATTTTTTAGAAATGAGTGATCAGGCAACCTTCGTGTCACGTGACACGAAGGTTGCCAGATCACTCATTTCTAAAAAAAATCGATGCCAGATATTTTTTCTGAATTCTGTAATCAACCATAGGGTTCTGATATTTTTTTAGCCACTGTACCGTGAAATTTTTATATTCAGGCAGAATTATTTTTGCTGTTCCATTCATTATAAATTATACCTATATTTGATAATTAAGAAGTCAAAGGCAGGATTTGCTTTTTTCGTTTTTATTTTATTGAAACAAAGTCAAGCCAAGTATCAATTTATCAAAAGAATGAGTTGGGTTGGGTTGTTTTACCTCTGAGCGGCACTTTTTTGCACACCATGGGCTAAATGGCCAGGTCACATGGACCCCGAAGGCTAAGAGAAGGTTGGGGGAGGGGACCCACTGGAACAGCTGTTGGGAGACAGATGGTAGCCTCCCGTCAAGGCCATCCAGCGTGTTCTTTAACGTGCACAGGGTATGGCTCTCCCGCACACGGGGCCACGGCTTAACGTCTCATCCGACGGACGGCGGCCTTTCCAAGCCCATCGGTGCCCCCTACTGACCGTGGGCAGGGCGGGGAAATTTGCGGAGATAAATCTCAACGCTGACCCAGCTGGGACTCGAACCTGGGAACTACAGATTACGAGCCTGGCGCGCTACCGTCTGAGCCACACCCAACACCCGCCCCCCACAATATAGATTGGGTTGTTTACCTCTGAGCGGCACGTTTTTGCACACCATGGGCTAAATGGCCAGGTCACATGGACCCCGAAGGCTCAGAGAAGGTTGGGGGAGGGGACCCACTGGAACAGCTGTTGGGAGACAGATGGTAGCCTCCCGTCAAGGCCATCCAGCGTGTTCTTTAACGTGCACAGGGTATGGCTCTCCCGCACACGGGGCCACAGCTTAACGTCCCATCGACGGATGGCGGCCTTTCCAAGCCCATCGGTGTCCCCTACTGACCGTGGGCAGGGTGAGGAATTTTGCGGAGATAAATCTCAACGCTGACCCAGCTGGGACTCGAACCTGGGAACTGCAGATTACGAGCCTGGCGCGCTACCGACTGAACCACCCCCGCCCCTGCACTAAAGGAGGTAGAGGCTTCTCTATCTGACCACGGTGAAATATATAAAGATTAAAAGTGAAACTTTTTTTTATTTATATACAACCTGAAACGGGGGGGGGGGGGGAGCTAAGATTTTTTGCAAGGACAATTCGAAAGATGTGTGAGTTTGTACTACTGTTTTATCTCTAAAAAACATTAACTGATCTTCGCCCTTTAGAATAATTTCAGAAACACTTTGTCTGCATTAATTCTGCTTTAATTTCCTTTATTAAAGTTTCGTTAAAATATCAACTATCAGAAACAAATTATGTTGCTCAAATACAGATATGTATATACTGAGTAGAATAAATAGAAAAAAATAAAACTGAGGGAAATAAACACATTACCTGCATACGTCTGCTTTCCCATTCTGCCACATATTTATTTGTCCTTCTATTCTGACCTTCATCCGTCTTTCTCTCCACATAAGGGGGCGGGGATGGCTCAGTCGGTAGCGCGCCAGTCTCGCAATCTGTAGTTCCCAGGTTCGAGTCCCAGCTGGGTCAGCGTTCAGATTTACCTCCGAAAAACTTTCAGACCTGCCTACAGTCAGTAAGGGATACCGATGGGCTTGGAAAGGTCGCCGTCCGTCGGATGGGACGTTAAGCCGTGGCCCCGTGTGCGGGAGAGCTATACCCTGTGAACGTTAAAGAACACGCTGGATGGCTTCGACGGAAGGCTACCATCTATCTCCCAACAGCTGTTCCAGTGGGTCCCCTCCCCCAACCTTCTCTGAGCCTTCGGGGTCCATGTGACCTGGCCATTTAACCCATGGTGCGCAAAAAAGTGCCGCTCAGAGGTAAAACAACCCAACGTTAAAGAACACGCTGGATGGCCTTGACGGGAGGCTACCATCTGTCTTCCAACAGCTGTTCAAGTGGGTCCCCTCCCCCAACCTTCTCTGAGCCTTCGAGGTCCTTGTGACCTGGCCATTTAGCCTATGGTGCGCAAAAAAGTGCCGCTCAGAGGTAAAACAACCCAACGTTAAAGAACACGCTGGATGGCCTTGACGGGAGGCTACCATCTGTCTCCCAACAGCTGTTCAAGTGGGTCCCCTCCCCCAACCTTCTCTGAGCCTTCGGGGTCCTTGTGACCTGGCCATTTAGCCCATGTGCAAAAAAGTGCCGCTCAGAGGTGAAACAACCCAACTCTCCACATATCGTTCGTGTTTCCATCAATATTTCTCTCTGTTCTTTTAATCCACATCTCCATGCATCTGTTCTTTCTAATCTTAACTTTCGTCCTTCTATCCATTTTTCTCCGTCTTCCTGTTCATATCTCCGTCTATCTTTTCATCAATATCCCTGTTTTTCTATCTTTATATATGTCTATTTTTTTCCATTCTTCTTGGTGTTCTTTTCTCTCTTTCGTCTTTCTGTCCATATATCTATGTCGTTCTATTCCTCTAAATTTTCTTCTTCTTGTCCTTCTATTCATATTTCCATCCGACATTCTGAATTTTGCCTTTTTTTTTCAAATGAAATTGAAATTGATGATTCAGTGTGATTTCAGTGATTCCTGTGATTCAGCTTTTGGGTTGGGTTCTTTTACCTCTGAGCGGCACTTTTTTGCACACCATGGGCTAAATGGCCAGGTCACACGGACCCCGAAGGCTCAGAGAAGGTTGGGGGAGGGGACCCACTGGAACAGCTGTTGGAAGACAGATGGTAGCCTCCCGTCAAGGCCATCCAGCGTGTTCTTTAACGTGCACAGGGTATGGCTCTCCCACACACGGGCCACGGCTTAACGTCCCATCCGACGGACGGCGGTCTTTCCAAGCCAATCGGTGTCCCCTTCTGACCTTGGGCAGGGCGGGGAATTTTTGCGGAGACAAATCTCAACGCTGACCCAGCTGGGACTCGAACCTGGGAACTACAGATTACGAGCCTGGCGCGCTACCGACTGAGCCACCCCCGCCCCCTGTGATTCAGCACCCATTTTTTTTATGTTTATTTTGCAATTTCATTTATCCTAAAAATCAAACATTTTATGATTTATGAATCATGTGTCAAGAACAGTATAAAGTTTAGCCACATCCATTTTATTAAAATCTTTGATTCAGGAGAAAGATTTTCAAAAGTTCCCCCCCCCCCCCCCTCAAAGATTGGCACTGGTTGAGGGGTTGCGGAGATAGAGGGGCGCGTAAATGTCCTGTCCTTGAAAACTAACATTAATCAAACAAACCCATTTTTTGTATTCATTCAAAAGAAGTCAAGTATCATTCCCACCCGCTAACTTCCCCGGAAATCGCAAATGGTGATTTTCCAGATATTTCTGCGGGCCTATATGATGCAAAGCTAATGGAAGACAGATCATTGCTTGCTAACTAGAATTTATTTTTTAGATTGCGGAAGGAACTCTCTAATCGTAAAATAATGCAAAATACATTTTTCAAAGATGTATTTGCATCGGTAGGTTTGGGCTGTGAAAAGATTCCTTGCAAATGTCAAAAACAATTTTGTTTCTTAGTTGCCTAATTAATAAAAAAGGTATAACATCTTTGATAATTTTTCTACCAATAACATATAAAATAGAAGAACAAATAAGGAGAAAGTTAATCAGGAATTTAAATTTTTTTTTAAATTCCTAATTACATATAACGGAAAATTTCTTGAAAGATGCATGAAAAATATAAACAATTTAACAATTTTGTGCCTCTTACTTTAACTTTACGATTTAATTACCCTTTCTAGTTCCGCTAAATTCCCCGCCCTGCCCATGGTCAGTAGGGGACACCGATGGGCTTGGAAAGGTCGCCTTCCGTCGGATGGGACGTTAAGCCGTGGCCCCGTGTGTGGGAGAGCCATACCCTGTGCAAGTTAAAGAACACGCTGGATGACCTTGACGGGAGGCTACCATCTGTCTCCCAACAGCTGTTCCAGTGGGTCCCCTCCCCCAACCTTCTCTGAGCCTTCAGGGTCCATGTGACCTGGCCATTTAGCCCATGGTGTGCAAAAAAGTGCCGCTCAGAGGTAAAACAACCCAACGTTAAAGAACACTCTGGATGGCCTTGACGGGAGGCTACCATCTGTCTTCCAACAGCTGTTCCAGTGGGTCCCCATCCCCAACCTTCTCTGAGCCTTCGGGGTTCATGTGACCTGGCCATTTAGCCCATGGTGTTCAAAAAAGTGCCGCTCAGAGGAAAAACAACCCAACGTTAAAGAACACTCTGGATGGTCTTGACGGGAGGCTACCATCTGTCTTCCAACTGCTGTTCCAGTGGGTCCCCATCCCCAACCTTCTCTGAGCCTTCGGGGTCCATGTGACCTGGCCATTTAGCCCATGGTGTGCAAAAAAGTGACGCTCAGAGGTAAAACAACCCAACTTATCCTATATACCTGCATCATCATGTGAATAAATACAGCCTAATGGTGTGTAAACACCCATTAATAGGTATTCTTCTGAAATTGGTCTGTCTCGTGCATGTTGTATAACGAATAAACTGAACAATTTTTTTCAAGAGATAAAAATTTCATCACTTTTTAAATAACGAAATAGCAGCAAAGAGCTTCTTCCAGTGCCGTTGTGTAAGCCATTATATTCGGCTAGGCCACTTCACTTTTCCCACGATTTTCGCAAAGCAGAGAAAGCCCGTTACATAATTACACCCTGTTAAATTTAAAAGATCATTCTTTGGCAACAACTTTAAGCGTCAACGCAATAGATGCAAGTAACAATATCGGGGCCAAAACAATATCAGCAGCTGCGATGCGCCATTTTTTCATACGTTTTGTGCTTGTTACGAAATCTGACGCTGCTCGCTGATTGGCTAATGACCTTTTTTTTCCCTCCATTTAAAAAACGCTTCCAAAGAAATAATGGTTGGTACTAAAATTTTTCACTTCCTCTTATGTTCAAGAGATGGTTTCTTGAAATCTTTTTTTTTTCTGACTGCATTAATTTTCATCTTTTTATCAGAGTTGATCAAAAAAGATAAAAAATTATTAAAAAATTCATTGTCTTCAAGCTCGATCAAGGCACTTTTTACGAACATAATTAAGGGTTTCTCAAACAGTTAATTTTTCAAAAGAGAGTTGTTTTTTGCATGATCTTAACTCATTTTTTTTGGCGATTTCTCCTTGTTTGTAATTCTAATTAGTCTATTACGGTTTTCCCGCTTTCCAATAACGGTTTAAAGAAAACAACTTTCCGAAATCAAAGAAATTATATTTGTAAAAGATACGGATACTCATGAAGTCATTTTTGATATTTACATTATCAAAAATATACCCAATTGTTTGTTTGCTTTTTTTAATTTGAGTGCACATATTTTTTTTTCTCTTGCAGAAAAAGCCGTAAAAAACGAAATTCGAAACAAATCACATTCAAGAAATATTTTTGGCTGAAAAAAAAACAGTGTTTTCGCACTCACGATGAAAATACGATTATTTTCAGTAAAAAATATTTGTTGAATTCTATGCTTAAAAGTAATTTTGGGTCCGCTACTACTGATTCTAAACAAATCATATTTGAAGTTCTTTAGGTTCAATTATGGGTTGGGATCTTTTAGAGTGGCACTTTTTTTACACACAATGGGCTAAATGGCCAGGTCACAAAGACCCCGTGGGCTCAGAGAAGGTAGATGGATGATGACCCACAGTTCAGCTGTTACGAACGGAGGAATGCGTCCCGTCAATATAATCTAGCGTGTTCTAAGCGTGCATAGGGTAAGGTTCGTTGGGTTGTTTTACCTCTGAGCAGCACTTTTAGAACACAATGGGCTAAATGGCCAGGTCACAAGGACCCCGAAGGCTCAGAGAAGGTTGGGGAAGGAGACCCATTGGAACGGCTATTACGAGACAGAGGGCAGTCTCCCGTCAAAGCCATCCAGCGACTTCTTTAACGTGCACAGGGTATGGCTCTCTCCCGCACACGAGCCACGGCTTAACGACGGAACGGCGGCTCCGCACACGGAAACGACGGAACGGTTTAACGACGGAACGGCGGCTCCGCACACGAGCCACGGCTTAACGACGGAACGGCGGCCCGCACACGAGCCACGGCTTAACGACGGAACGGCGGCTCCGCACACGGAAACGACGGAACGGCGGCTCCGCACACGAGCCACGGCTTAACGACGGAACGGCGGCTCCGCACACGGAAACGACGGAACGGCGGCTCCGCACACGAGCCACGGCTTAACGACGGAACGGCGGCCCGCACACGAGCCACGGCTTAATCCGACGGACGGCGGCCTTTCCAAGCCCATCGGTGTCCCTTACTGACTGTAGGCAGGTCTGGAAGTTTTGCGGAGGTAAATCTCAACGCTGACCTAGCTGAGACTCGAACCTGGGAACTGCAGATTACGAGCCTGGCGTGCTACCGACTGAGCCACCCCCGCCCCACATAGGGTAAGGCTGTCATGCACATGGATCACGGCTAAACGTCTCATCCGACGGACGGTGGCCTTTCCAAGTCCATCGGTGCCCTCTATTGACCGAGGGCAATTTAGGAGTTTTTCGGAGATGAAACTGAACGCTGGCACAGTTGGGACTCGAACCTGGAAACTTCAGATTGTCAGCCTGGCACGCGACTGGCTGAATCAATCCCTCCCTGTTCGATTATGGGCATGTTACTTAGTTAATAATTTTTTTTTTGGTTACGACTCGTCGAAATTATGATAATTCATAATTTTGTTATTTCATTTGATTAACGTCAGTCAGGCAGACGCCGGCCTTACCAAGCCCATTGGTGTTTCCTTTGTTATAGAATAAGACAGTGGTTTCATAAAATCTGAGGATGGGCACAAGGGAGCCTACTGAGGAACAGGCCCGGATCTAAAAATAATAGTGAGAAAGGTACAGTCGCTCAAAAAAGGTATACGAACACCATGGTTGATTAAAGAATTAAGAAAAAATATCTGGCAACGATTTTTTTTATAATTAGTTATGAATTATATATTAGTATTTAGATCTCGCAACCTTCGTGTCACGTGACACGAAGGTTGCCAGATCACTAATTTCTAAAAAAAAAATCTTTGCCAGATATTTTTTCTTACTTCCGCAATCAACCATAGTGTTCGGATACTTTTTTGAGCGACTGTAAAGGGAGGGGGGGTTAAGAGACTGGAATCCCCCCCCCCGTTTTAGGGGATTTTAAAAAATTTCTTGAAAAATGCATGAAATATAATTAATTTAATCATTTTTGCCTCTTTTACCCTTATTCGTATTCTGAAGGGGAATGCACATGACCCCCTTGCACTCCCCCCCCCAAAAAAAAGTGCGGTCCTGCTACCTAGGAATAGCAAATTACGAGCCCGACGAAATATCAGTTCAGTTCTGATGTTCTAGTCTGTTCTGATTGAGTCTATTCCCACCAATCACGCCCAAATTTTATTTTTCTTTATCTAGCTGAGTCAGCGTTGAGATTTATCTCCGCAAAATTTCCCGCCCTGCCCAAGGTCAGTAGGGGACACCGATGGGCTTGGAAAGGCGCCGTCCGCCTGATGGGACGTTAAACCGTGGCCCCGTGTGCGGGAGAGCCATACCCTGTGCACGTTAAAAGAACACGCTGGATGGCCTTGACGGGAGGCTACCATCTGTCTCCCAACAGCTGTTCCAGTGGGTCTCCTCCCCCAACTATCTCCGATAAATTCCCCGCCCTGCCCACGACCAGTAGGGGACACCGATGGGCTTGGAAAGGTCGCCGTCCGTCGGATGGGACGTTACGTCGTGGCCCCGTATGCGGGAGAGCCATACCCTGTGCACGTTAAAGAACACGCTGTATGGCCTTGACGAGAGACTACCATCTGTCTTCCAGCAGCCGTTCCAGAGGGCCCCCTCCCCCAACCTTCTCTGAGCCTTCGGGGTCCTTTTGACCTGGTCATTTAGCCCATGGTTTCCAAAAAAGTGCCGCTCAGAGGTAAAACAACCCAACCCAATTAATTCAAAAAGAGGTTAAAACGTCATCTCTGAATTACGGGAAGAAGCCTTCCAGCAACAAACGTTCTCGACAATGAAAGCGAACGGATGGTGAAACTCGTGTCTGTCACTCAAATACAGAAAAAAAAAACATTTAAATATAAATTAAACAAAAATTCATTAACAGTGAACGCGAATTTTTTTTTTTATCCATCCTCCCTTTTTTTTAAACATCCACCAACTTCTTAACTACTTCTCCCGGACGGATGAAATTAATTAATTCCGCTTTTGGCATCTGTTCGCTAAACTCTTATGAACTTCCTATTTTTAGTGGAAATGGAAATAATTTACTCTCATAACACTTACTGAAAAGAGTCCGAAATTTCACAATAATGGACTCACGATAGTCATGCGAAATATTAAATACGAAAATCTTCCAAGATCATCGCAACTCTAGATGGAGAGGGCGGGGGTGGCTCAATCGGTAGCGCGCCAGGCTCGTAATCTGTAGTTCCCATGTTCGAGTCCCAGCTGGGTCAGCGTTGAGATTTATCTCCGCAAAATTTCCCGCCCTGCCCACGGTCAGTAGGAGACACCGATGGGCTTGGAAAGGCCCTCGTCCGTCGGATGGGACGCTAAGCCGTGGCCCCGTGTGTGGGAGAGCCATACTCTGTGCACGTTAAAGAACACGCTGGATGGCCTTGACGGGAGGCTACCATCTGTCTTCCAACAGCTGTTCCAGTGAGTCCCCTCCTCCAACCTTCTCTGAGCCTTCGGGGTCCATGTGACCTGGCCATTTAGCCCATGGTGTGCAAAAAAGTGCCGCTCAGAGGTAAAACAACCCAACCCAACAACGCGATGGAGAATTTGGGAAATCTCTTCCTTCTTCCTCTCTCTTGAGGCTAAAGCGCGAAAAAAAACAGAGACGGATGCCTCTACTTATTCTCTCTTTTTCGCTTCCTCTGCAATCGTCGCGTTCTCGGTTCCCGCCATTTGTTAGGTCGCCCGCCATCGCAAACCTGTGTCACGCGAGCCTCTCGTGCCGCGAGAATTCGGACGATTTAAGGAAATGCAATTTGCTGCAGGGAAGGAAATAAAGGAATCGATGACTGGTCCTTTAAATCAACTGGAGAAGATGATTTCTGCATTTATTTTATCTTTCTGTATTTTTTTTAGATTTTCAGATTACTTTCACAATTTTTTATTTTCATTCTGAACGCATTTCATGGCTAATCTGTTGTGTGCGTGTGTGTTTTTTTTTCAAGTTGGTTTTTATTCTCCGATTCTTTACTGATGACTACGTTTAGTCATAAACTTACACTCTTAAAACTTTTCGAGTTGGATTGGGTTGTTTTACCTCTGAGCGACACTTTTTGCACACCATGGGCTAAATGGCCAGGTCACATGGACCCCGAAGGCTCAGAGAAGGTTGGGGGAGGGGACCCACTGGAACAGCTGTTGGGAGACATATGGTAGCCTCCCGTCAAGGCCATCCAGCGTGTTCTTTAACGTGCACAGGGTATGGCTCTCCTGCACACGGGGCAACGGCTTAACGTCTCATCCGACGGACGGCGGCCTTTCCAAGCCCATCGGTGTCCCCTACTGACCGTGGGCAGGGCGGGGAATTTTGCGGAGATAACGCTGACCCAGCTGGGACTCGAACCTGGGAACTACAGATTACGAGCCTGGCGCGCTACCGACTGAGCCACCCCGCCCCTAATTTAGATCAAGATATGCAACAAAAAGTGAGGCCTAAACTGCAGGTCAGTTTTTTGCACAAATTGTGACCTAAATTTTAGATCGTATGCATCTGAAATGTTACCAAATCTCTAGTCTATCATATACGCTCGAGATGTGACATAAAATTCCGGTCATCTTATACACCGGAAATACTTTACATTCTAGACCAGAAGTGTGGCCAAAAATTTAGGTCATGTAGTAAGCGACTGGTGACCCGGAATTTAGATCACGTGATACACGAGAAGTGAACCTGATTTTTAGGTCATTTAGACTAAAAGTGTGATCCAAAATTTAGGCCATGTTCTAGTCAAGGAATGTAATCAAAATTTAGGTCACGCTGTAGACAAGATGTTTGACCGAAAATTTAGGTCACTCTGTTTACAATAAGTATTGCCCAAAATTTAGAGCACGTTCTAGACGATAAATGTGACAAAAATTTTCAGTCAAGTTTGTAGACCGAGTGTGACCTAAAATTTAGGTCACCTTTAAAACTATGAGAATCAAAATCCTGAGCATCTTTTAAGGTTCGAAGAGTGACCCAAAATTAGGGTCATACTCCAGACAGGATGTGCGATGTGAAATTTAGGTCACTCTTGTAAATAAGAGGTCTGACCTAAAATTCGGGTCACACTTCTCGGCTGGGAACGTGACTCTAAATTTTGGGTCACAATCAAATGTTCCAGACGAGAAGCTCACTTTGTACACGAGAAAGTATGACCTAAATTTTGGTCACGTTGAAGAGGAGATGTGTGACGTGACACGAAGGTTGCCAGATCACTAATTTCTAAAAAAAATCGTTGCCAGATATTTTTTTCTGAATTCTGCAATCAAAAAAATCGTTGCGAGATCTTTTTTCTGAATTCTGTAATCAACCATAGTGTTCCAATACTTTTATGAGCGACTGTACACGAATATAGCCAGATCACTAATTTAAAAAAAATGGTTGCCAGATATTTTTTCTGAATTTTGCAATAACCGTAGTGTTCGGATATTTTTTGAGCGATTGTACATCTGTTATTTACATACTTTAACCCTTAGAAACATGTCATTACACTGCAGGGGTGTCCAAACATACACATTCGGTACGTGCTTAATAATACAGCACACAATTTCTTCTTATATTAATCTTTATGTGCTATATTTAACAAAGAATAAAAATTAAGAAATTATTTTAAAAATTCTATTCCTGCAAAATCGCTGAAGCCCTCCTAACCCATCTTGTTACGTAATTACAACAGAAAATAGAACAACTCGTCTACTGCAAACTTTCATCAGTTTGAGAAAGTTTCGCCAGTCAGCATCATCAGCGATGATCCCTCCTCCCCGCATCCTCTGCTTCGCCATCACCTTAAGCTCGAGCGATAAGTCACGAGACAAACGGACATTTCTCCAGACCTCTACTCTCGTGTCTCCTTCTCCGGGTTACTTAGTTTCCCCTGACAACATGACGTGCTCGAGCGTTCCTCGTGCGCACGGCAAACGCGTGCGGAAACCCGCCTTGATGCGGAAGAGCAATCTGGATATTCGTGTCTCGGATCTTAGTCGAGATCTCTCTCAGCCCACATGCAGAGGCGGGAGCTGGAGGCCATGTATGCGCGAATCTGCCTCTGCGATGTTAATCAAGGCACAATGTGTGTCGTTTTGCGTTGCAAACGCTCCGCATAACGATCGTTCGTCACGGGATTAAAGGTTGCGGCTGTGTCGTCGAGAGGTCAACATGGCGTCTTCCCTTTTGCGCGCGCGATGCAGAAGATGTCTTTGGGGTTTTGGATGACGTAGTGACCAATGGAGCGCATGCCCAGATGGATTTTGGATGTTGGTACTATGTCTTCCGAAATTTAAGTGTTTTTTTGTGGGGGGGGGGGGATTCCACGTTGTTTTCGAAAATGAAGTATTGTTTTACTTTGTCGTTTTCAGAATGTTCCAATAGCTTTAACAATGCCCTCTAACGGTGGAAAAAGGTTTAAAATGACAAATTTGAAACGAATATTGCAAACGATCTCTGCTGACTGAAAATTTGAACTTTCGGCAGCAATGATTTTTCTCCTTACCCCCCCCCCCCTGTGGAGGTAAGGAAAAAACAGTTTATTCCAAAAAAAAAAAAAGGAAAATTAATTTTTGCGTACATCATCATCATCCTCTTCCTCCTCAAACAGCCATGGGCTACGGAGGTCCAACCAGACCGTGCAATTTAGTTCTCCAAGCAAGTCAATCCTGAACTTAATCTACTGCATCTGGCCACTGCACACCAATTCTAACAAGGTCCTGTTTGACATTGTCTGCCCACCGCATCCTAGGTCTCCCCTTCTTTCTGAGGCCTTTAGGCACACTGTTCATAACCCTATTCGCCAATCTATAATTATTCATACGGGCAACATGGCCAAACCAACGGAGTCTCTCTCTGCACAATATGCTGCTTAAAGGAGGTTGCAGACTCCATTGCCTAACCTCATCATTAGTTACAAAGTTGAACCACCTAATGCCCAAGATACTGCGTAAGCATCTGGAATCAAAAGCATCTAGTTTCCTGTTATCTTGTTTACACAGCGTCCAAGTTTCACTACCATAACTAACCCTAGAAAGAACCAAACTATTATACAGCCTAATTTTAGTCTTTAGGTGTATACGCCTATTTCTCCACACTCTCCATAGATTCTTAAAAGTCCCGACAGCAATCCCTATTCGTCTGTTAATCTCATGCCGCACATCACCAGAATCTGTTACATAGCTCCCAAGATAATTAAACTGTGACACCTGCTCAAGACTGCAACCATTCAGATTAACTGAATCACAGCCTGCCTGACCAATTTTCATCACTTTAGTTTTCTCTCTGTTTATAACCAAACCTACTCTAGTACCAGTCTCATCAACAGCTCGAATGAAAGAGTTCATCTCATCAACATCATTTGCCAAAAGGGCTAAATCATCAGCATAATCTAAATCAGAAATTTTCGTATCTCCAGCCCATTTAAGGCCAAAATCTTTCCCTTGAAGTGAATTTCGCATAACATAATCAATAACCAAGCTAAAGAGAAAAGGAGACAAAATGCACCTTGTCCAACACCAGAAGTAATGCTAAACCAATTGCTACAAGCCTTACCAACTCTCACACACGACTCAGTGTTATTATAGAGAGCTTTCATTATGTTAACTAAATTGTCTGGTATACCATGCGATTTCACAATCAACCGCAAATTATGACGATCAACAGAGTCGAAAGCCTTTTTGAAATCAACTAAGCTAGCAACCAAAGGTTTCTGAAACTCTAAACATTTCTCAAGAATCTGCCTAAGTGAAAATATCTGATCCACATCCCCTACCACTTCTGAATCAATATTGTTCATCATGTAATTGACTGTGAACCAGATTCTTAATTCTATTAAGCACAATCATGGAAAGAACTTTACCTGGAACAGAGAGTAGGCTGATACCCTTATAGTTATCACAAGAACTGCGATCACCTTTTTCGAAAATAGGGATAACAATAGCTCTGGTAAAATCCTTAGGAATCATGCCTTTATCACAAAAGATATTCAAAATTTCAGTCATCCAAGTGGTAACAGAAACATTCCCAGCTCTAAGCATTTCGGTAGTAATTTCATCTACCCCTGGAGATTTATGAAGTTTAAGTTTAGAAACAGCCAAAATAACTTCAGATTGTGTTATAGGGCCAACATTAAAGCCACCAATGCATCTATCATCATTACAAACAATGGGAGTAGAACTAACCACATTGTTTAGAACATCACTGAAAAGCTCAGCCCACCTAGCCATGACAGAATCCTCACCTTCTATAACCTTACCTTGTTTATCCTTCAATCCCTGTAAAGCTGTCCTTTTTTGTACCACACAAAACATTAACTATCTGGTACAGCTCTCTGCTGTTGTGCTGTCTAACTGCTTCCTCGGCTTTGTCAGCAAGGCCATCAAGACAAAGATTCTTATCAGTAGCTAACTGATCCTTACACGTTTATTAAGCTCTCTGTAATCCTTTCTATTAGGATTAGTAGGGTACTAATTAAGGACATTCCTGCAGTTCCTTCTTTCTGAAATAAGCTCAATTGCCTTATCACTTAAATAATTCTGCCTCCTCTGCTCCTTTTTTCCTAAAAGAGTACTGTTAGTTTCCAAAAAAGCCTGTTTAAAATGGCCCCATTCTTCCTCAACTTCAGTATTAAGCAAACCATGACCGTCATAATGACTAAGTAACCTATCATGGTAAGCTTTAGCTATAACTGGGTCTTTCAGAGCTTCAGTATTAAAGGTAAATTTTTTAACCCTAGCACAACACTTTTTAAGTTTAAGTTGCAACACACTTTTAACAAGGTAATGGTCAGATCCAATTTCAGCTCCCCTATATGCCCTGGTATTTCTAACAGAACTAGCCCATTTGCTGTTAATTAATATATAATCAATCATATTCCTATGCAGCCCATCAGGTGAAACCCATGTGTATTTATGTAAGTCACGGTGTTTGTAATATGTGTTAGTTATTCTGAAACCATTTAGTTTACTTACCTGTAGGAGACGTTGCCCATTGCCATTGCAGCTACCAATACCAAAAGGGCCTATTACTCCTCCCCAAAGGTCAGAGTCGGTACCAACTTTGGCATTGAAGTCACCAAGAACAAGGGTAATATCTCCTTTCTTGACAGAATTCAAAATATCCTGAAGTTGTTCATAAAACCTATCCTTCTCATCCTCATCGGCATCCTCAGTGGGGGCATAACAGCAGATAACATTCAAGTCTTTAACGCTTGTCTGAAATTTTGCTGTAAGAAACCTTTCATTAATGCACTCATATCCTAGAAGAGCATCACTAGCGTGTCTGCTGAGAAGCAGACCCACGCCTTGGTGATGCTTATTGTCGTCCCTCCCTGAAAAGAGAAATTTATGATTATTTTTAAGAATCTGACCTTTATCTGTCCATCTGGTCTCTTGCAAGCCGAGAATATCTACATTATAATGGTGGAAAGTCGCTCAAAAAAGTATCCGAACACTATGGTTGATTACAGAATCTAGAAAAAGCAACCTTCGTGTCACGTGACACGAAGGTTGGCAGATCACTTATTTCTAAAAAAATCGTTCCCATAGTGTTCGGATACTTTTTTCAGCGACTGTACTAAAGTATTAGCATTCGCCTTTTCCACTCGTACAGTAGTAGATAGATGTGTACAAAATTAAAATAGCGCCCTTCTAATGGTAGAAAAAAATTCGAAAATGCTCAAAACTTCAAACAAATATTGCAAACGACTTATTTATCCTATGAATCTGAACCTTTGGTAGTAAAATATAATAATCAAGAGATTTACACTGGCAACAATAATTTTTTCTTTTATCACAGGGGGGTTGAAATATTATTGGGTTGTTGTTTTACCTCTGAGTGGCACTTTTTTTGCACACCATGGGCTAAATGGCCAGGTCACATGGACCCCGAAGGCTCAGAGAAGGTTGGGGGAGGGGACCCACTGGAACAGCTGTTGGGAGACAGATGGTAGCCTCCCATCAAGGCCATCCAGCGTGTTCTTTAACGTTGGGTTGTTTTACCTCTGAGCGGCACTTTTTTTGCACACCATGGGCTAAATGGCCAGGTCACATGGACCCCGAAGGCTCAGAGAAGGTTGGGGGAGGGGACTTACTGGAACAGCTGTTGGGAGACAGATGGCAGCCTCCCGTCAAGGCCATCCAGCGTGTTCTTTAACGTTGGGTTGTTTTACCTCTGAGCGGCACTTTTTTGCACACCATGGGCTAAATGGCCAGGTCACATGAACCCCGAAGGCTCAGAGAAGGTTGGGGAGGGGACCCACTGGAACAGCTGTTGGGAGACAGATGGTAGCCTCCCGTCAAGGCCATCCAGCGTGTTCTTTAACGTTGGGTTGTTTTACCTCTGAGCGGCACTTTTTTGCACACCATGGGCTAAATGGCCAGGTCACATGAACCCCGAAGGCTCAGAGAAGGTTGGGGGAGGGGACCCACTGGAACAGCTGTTGGGAGACAGATGGTAGCCTCCCGTCAAGGCCATCCAGCGTGTTCTTTAACGTTGGGTTGTTTTACCTCTGAGTGGCACTTTTTTTGCACACCATGGGCTAAATGGCCAGGTCACATGGACCCCGAAGGCTCAGAGAAGGTTGGGGGAGGGGACTTACTGGAACAGCTGTTGCGAGACAGATGGTAGCCTCCCGTCAAGGCCATCCAGCGTGTTCTTTAACGTTGGGTTGTTTTACCTCTGAGCGGCACTTTTTTGCACACCATGGGCTAAATGGCCAGATCACATGAACCCCGAAGGCTCAGAGAAGGTTGGGGGAGGGGATCCACTGGAACAGCTGTTGCGAGACAGATGGTAGCCTCCCGTCAAGGCCATCCAGCGTGTTCTTTAACGTTGGGTTGTTTTACCTCTGAGCGGCACTTTTTTGCACACCATGGGCTAAATGGCCAGGTCACATGAACCCCGAAGGCTCAGAGAAGGTTGGGGGAGGGGACCCACTGGAACAGCTGTTGCGAGACAGATGGTAGCCTCCCGTCAAGGCCATCCAGCGTGTTCTTTAACGTTGGGTTGTTTTACCTCTGAGCGGCACTTTTTTGCACACCATGGGCTAAATGTCCAGGTCACATGAACCCCGAAGGCTCAGAGAAGGTTGGGGGAGGAGACCCACTGGAACAGTTGTTGGGAGACAGATGGTAGACTCCCGTCAAGGCCATCCAGCGTGTTCTTTAACCTTGGGTTGTTTTACCTCTGAGCGGCACTTTTTTGCACACCATGGGCTAAATGTCCAGGTCACATGAACCCCGAAGGCTCAGAGAAGGTTGGGGGAGGAGACCCACTGGAACAGTTGTTGGGAGACAGATGGTAGACTCCCGTCAAGGCCATCCAGCGTGTTCTTTAACCTTGGGTTGTTTTACCTCTGAGCGGCACTTTTTTGCACACCATGGGCTAAATGGCCAGGTCACATGAACCCCGAAGGCTCAGAGAAGGTTGGGGGAGGGGACCCACTGGAACAGCTGTTGCGAGACAGATGGTAGCCTCCCGTCAAGGCCATCCAGCGTGTTCTTTAACGTTGGGTTGTTTTACCTCTGAGCGGCACTTTTTTGAACACCATGGGCTAAATGGCCAGGTCACATGAACCCCGAAGGCTCAGAGAAGGTTGGGGGAGGGGACCCACTGGAACAGCTGTTGGGAGACAGATGGTAGCCTCCCGTCAAGGCCATCCAGCGTGTTCTTTAACGTTGGGTTGTTTTACCTCTGAGCGGCACTTTTTTGCACACCATGGGCTAAATGGCCAGGTCACATGAACCCCGAAGGCTCAGAGAAGGTTGGGGGAGGGGACCCACTGGAACAGCTGTTGGGAGACAGATGGTAGCCTCCCGTCAAGGCCATCCAGCGTATTCTTTAACGTTGGGTTGTTTTACCTCTGAGCGGCACTTTTTTGCACACCATGGGCTAAATGGCCAGGTCACATGGACCCCGAAGGCTCAGAGAAGGTTGGGGGAGGGGACCCACTGGAACAGCTGTTGCGAGACAGATGGTAGCCTCCCGTCAAGGCCATCCAGCGTGTTCTTTAACGTTGGGTTGTTTTACCTCTGAGCGGCACTTTTTTGAACACCATGGGCTAAATGGCCAGGTCACATGAACCCCGAAGGCTCAGAGAAGGTTGGGGGAGGGGACCCACTGGAACAGCTGTTGGGAGACAGATGGTAGCCTCCCGTCAAGGCCATCCAGCGTGTTCTTTAACGTTGGGTTGTTTTACCTCTGAGCGGCACTTTTTTGCACACCATGGACTAAATGACCAGGTCACATGGACCCCGAAGGCTCAGAGAAGGTTGGGGGAGGGGACCCACTGGAACAGCTGCTGGGAGACAGATGGTAGCCTCCCGTCAAGGCCATCCAGCGTGTTCTTTAACGTGCACAGGGTATGGCTCTCCCGCACACGGGGCCACGGCTTAACGTCCCATCCGACGGACGGCGGTCTTTCCAAGCCCATCGATGTCCCCTACTGACCGTGGGCAAGGCGGGGAATTTTGCGAATATAAATCTCAACGCTGACCCATCTGGGACTCGAACCTGGGAACTACAAATTACGAGCCTGGCGCTTTACCGACTGAGCCACCCCCGCCCCAAACTTTCCAGTAGTTTAAATTATATCACTTAATAGGTCATATGTATATATACACGATTCTTTTAATTCCGTTCTTTTAATTTAACAGGATTCATCACGTGATCACGAGCTTCTTTATCCGTGTTTTTCCTAGATTCGAACCCTGATACAGAGCTGCAATTGTTGAACCTAGCGACACACCCAAGAAAGCTGAAAACGATTTCTATCGGACCAATCGACACTGAACCGTGCGGCAACTCATGATGATGTCATATGGGAAAGCACTTCCTGGAATAGTAGATCCCATTCGGAGCATCGTATGTGCAAAACGGAGGTTGGGGTGGGATGGGGGGGAGTGAAGGAAGGAGGGTGGAAAAGCGAGAAAAGCGATTAAGTCCTCAGACAGCAAACACGCACCAAGTGTTGAACGCCAGAGAAGTCAAGAAAGAGGGGATGCGAAAGATTAACACACACCTCACCACACCCTAAAAATTCCCTCGCGACACATTGGACTCGAGGACGGAAATGAGAAAGTGCGGATGGTGATCGATGAACTTCACTTTCAACTCCCCCCCGCCCCCCAAACACCTATCCACTCCCTCTCCCCTCCAGCACCAATGAGTTTTTGGTGTTTTTTGTTTGTTTTCTCTATACTGAGAGATTTCTGGGCATTTTCTCTTTTTGGGTCTTTCCAGAGGATTTTTCGGAAGACTTTTCGATTCTCACGTAGGTTGCCTGAAGTCCTGGTAGCAGAATGGAAGACGAAGGAAAAGGGTGGGGAGCGAAAGAGATGGAGTCGTGTTTTCCAAATGTTGAATCTTGGTAAAATGAAGGGGGAGGAGTGAAATGAAGAACTTGGATTGGTTCGTCACGTAGACGAAGAGGAAACATAAGAAAAGAGGAAAAAAAGAAATTAAATTGGCTACATGTTCGTTTAATCATCATCTTCACTGTTTTCCTTTTACAAAAGATAAGAGGGAGGAGGAGGAGGAGGAAGTGGAAGAGGAGGAGCAGACTTATTGATTGTGGACTCCGAAGTCAATCTTTTCTTCTCCGTAGCGTTGTCTTTTGTGAACATAATTGACGTTTTTTTTTTTTTCTTTTTCGCTCTTTGCGAATTTCAAGTCTTTATCGGCATTTTCAATCTCTACATGCTTTGCGAGTTGTCATTGTTGGTTTCCGCTTCGGTGGTTTTTACGCAGCCGGTGGCTTTTGCACTTTTTCTTTCCTCTGCGTTTGTGAGGAACAAAAAGACCGAGCTTCCAGTTAAAGCGAGTACTGGGCTGTTTTAAGGGCAAATCAGTGTGGTTTGTGGTCAGTGCATTTCTCTCTTTTTACTTATCTAGTCAGAATTTAATCAGCCTGACTGACGGACGACTTTCGATATTCTTTACGAAATTTGCTGAAATCGTTAGAATGAGGCTTCTTAATCTGTAGCCGGTGGAATTGGTAGGAGTGATCTGCAGAATTGTTGCGAGTGGTTTGTGTGATTATAGAGAGTGATCAGAAGAACTGTGGAAAAATGGTCGTTATTATTGTTGTTGCAGGTGGTCTGTGGAATTGTTGCGAGTGGTCGGTGAAATTTTTGCCAGAAACAGTGGAATTTTTGCCAGTGGTCGGGAAAATTGTTACCAGTGGTCTGTGAAATTCATACCAGTTGTCGAGGAAATTGTTACCAGTGGTCGGGAAAATTGTTACCAGTGGTCGGGGAAATTGTTACCAGTGATCTGTGAAACTGATACCAGTGGTCGGGAAAATTGTTACCAGTGATCTGTGAAATTGATACCAGCGGTCGGAGAAATTGTTGACACCGACCATTGGTATCAAATTCACCAACCACTGGTTTCACATGTTCGAGGAAATTGTCGACAGTGGTCAGTAAAATTGTTGCGAGTCGTCTGTGGAATTGTTATGAGAGGTCAGGAAATTAAAATGAATGACAAAACCCAGATGCTCCGCAATACATGGACTGCAATACGTCTATAGGGATGATGCCATATCTCCACTACTTATTTCGAGGGCAAGACAGCACTCTATGAATACTGCTCACCCCCGACTACCTATGGCGAACAGTACTATAGAAGTAAAGTTCATCCATCGGTCAAAACCTAAATTTAATCTGTGCCCCGGTTAGCCACAAACAAGGATATATATAGATCCAAGTTACCTCGGCTCCCGTGGTGGGAACTCTTAGTTCACTCACTAGGCCTTTCCATCGGGGCCCCGTCCGACCGAGGTACAGTCGCTCAAAAAAGTATCCGAACACTATGGTTGATTACAGAATTCAGAAAAAATATCTGGCAACGATTTTTTTTAGAAATTGGTGATCTGGCAACCTTCGTGTCACGTGATTACAGAATTCAGGAAAAATATCTGGAGCGTGTACACAACTGTACACGCTCCAGTTACCGTTCACAGCAAACTGGAGCGTGTGCAGTTACTGCACACGCTCCAGTTTGCTGTGAACGGTAACTGCACACGCTCAATATTTCCGTGAGTGAGCCCACAAGATCTAGTATCAAAATAATATGACCACCTACAGTCGCTTAAAAAAGTATCCGAACGCTATGGTTGATTACAGAATTCAGAAAAAATATCTGGCAACGATTTTTTTTAGAAATTGGTGATCTGGCAACCTTCGTGTCACGTGATTACAGAATTCAGGAAAAATATCTGGAGCGTGTACACAACTGTACACGCTCCAGTTACCGTTCACAGCAAACTGGAGCGTGTGCAGTTACTGCACACGCTCCAGTTTGCTGTGAACGGTAACTGCACACGCTCAATATTTCCGTGAGTGAGCCCACAAGATCTAGTATCAAAATAATATGACCACCTACAGTCGCTTAAAAAAGTATCCGAACGCTATGGTTGATTACAGAATTCAGAAAAAATATCTGGCAACGATTTTTTTTAGAAATTGGTGATCTGGCAACCTTCGTGTCACGTGATTACAGAATTCAGGAAAAATATCTGGAGCGTGTACACAACTGTACACGCTCCAGTTACCGTTCACAGCAAACTGGAGCGTGTGCAGTTACTGCACACGCTCCAGTTTGCTGTGAACGGTAACTGCACACGCTCAATATTTCCGTGAGTGAGCCCACAAGATCTAGTATCAAAATAATATGACCACCTACAGTCGCTTAAAAAAGTATCCGAACGCTATGGTTGATTGCAGAATTCAGAAAAAATATCTGGCAACGATTTATTTAGAAATTAGTGATCTGGCAACCTTCGTGTCACGTGACACGGAGGTTGCCAGATCACTAATTTCTAAACAAATCGTTGCCAGATATTTTTTCTGAATTCTGTAATCAACCATAGTGACGTGACACGAAGGTTGCCAGATCACTAATTTCTAAACAAATCGTTGCCAGATATTTTTTCTGAATTTTGTAATCAACCATAGTGTTCGTATACTTTTTTGAGCGACTGTACCTGATTAAACCAAAACTTCGTCCCATGGTTAATGTTTTTTAACGGCCATATTTTTATTTCTTTTTCATAATTTCTGAAAATGTTTTTCGCCAAATTGTGCAACACGAAATCCCCACCCCACCCCCCACCTTCCGTTCTAATGGTCATTTGAAAAAAAAATGTGGAAATTATGCGCATAAAACGGATTACTCAAAATCTAAACCAATTAACTCCACAAATATTAAATTTTTTTTAAAAAAGAACATCACTTGGAGTAATACCAAAATACGTTTTCCACTGAAAATGAGTTCACTCTCCTAACACAAACACACTTAAAAATTCTAAACATAAACAAGCTTTTAAACAATCTGATAATAGGATCCAAAATATACAAAAATTTTCCTGCTAATTGGTTTAGCTTTTGTGAAGCGCATAAAAGCTTAAAAGATTATCCCCCCCCCCCCATCAACATCCTTCACCTTTCCCCCCTCCCAAATAATTCCCTCGCATCTTGACTAAATTTTATTTCACGTGTTTTATTTCTCATAGGATGAAGTTTAGAAATAAAATGATAAAATGATAACAATTTTGTTTTAGATTAATTTAGTTAAGATCGAAAACAAACTTATTCCTTTGTTCTTTCCCGATTATTTTTAATTTTTATAAAAACTTTTTTAATTATTATCTGAAAAATTGGATAGGATAACTATAATAAAATTTGGCCCTCACCTGAGAATTGCACAAATGCCCCACCAATGATCTCAAGTTAAGCAAAATAATAATAAAAATAAAAAAATCTTAAATAAAAATTCCGCCACTTTTCGGCAACTCCCAAATTCAATTTGAATTCTCCCATGCCTCTGTTTCCAAGTGCGTCGTGGTTTATTCTTAGAAAATCTGCTGCTTCGGTGTGTTTATCTTTCCCACTAGAGAACTTCCAAAAGATAAGGGAGAGGACATGGCCCCTTGCAACTTCTAAGTAGCAGCAGAAATAAATGAATATATTAAGAGCAACACCCAAAGTGAATAAACGAGCAGCTTCAAGTCTCAGAGCAGGAAACAAAAAAAAAGTAGCGATGCCCTTTAAAGCAATAGCAGTTAAAAAAAAGAAGGATAAAGAAAGAAACAGTTCGAGAATGAAAGGCGTTATATTCTTGCGCAACTGAGCCTCTGAAGACAACAATGGTGGAGGAAGAGTTCGGTGTATTTATCTTTCTTTGTTGAGAAACGGTCTCCTTTTGGAGATAAGGATCGTTACCCACTTCATATTGACGACCGGACTCAACCCTCTTTCTTCATTTTTATTTTTGTTTTTTCTTCATTGCAACTTTTCTTTTTTTGTGTGAAACCACCCGCAGTGCGATTCGCTTCAAGGAAAAACCGATTCAACCGAGATTTTTCACTTCGGATATCTCTTTTTCTGAAAAATTTCTTTTTCCTAGATGTTATTTTTGTAGCGTTTTACGTTACGTTTTTTTTTCTTCTGATCTTCCTCCCATATCCGATCCTCCCCACTATCCCCCCCCCCCTCTCACGCCCCCATTCGACCAAAATCCACCCCATTTTCCCAGCTAAAAGTTAGCACATTACATCTGACAAATTTCACTTGCCAAGCGTTCAGGTTCCTTCAAGTGCCTCAATTGCAGTTTTTGCCTCTCCTGCCCACTCCACCTCCCACAACCACCATCATCCTAACTTTATCCCTTGCGCCAATCTTGACCAAAGCTTTTAAATCCTAGTATTAACCGTGTTGTGGAGATTTAGGGGTCAGGTCGTTATTTTTTTCTCGTGTTCTTTTAAACAACAGTTTTAAAATTTCTTTTCCATTAACTTTCAATGGTTTTTTTCCCCTTTTTTTGTCAACTGAGTCAGTGTTGAGATTTATCTCCGCAAAATTGCCCGCCCTGCCCACGGTCAGTAAGAGACACCGATGGGCTTGGAAAGGACGCAGTCCGTCTGACGGGACATTAAGCCGTTTCTCCGTGTGCGGGAGAGCCGTACCCTGTGCACGTTAAAGAACACGCTGGATGGCCTTGACGGGAGTCTACCATCTGTCTCCCAACAGCTGTTCCAGTGGGTAACCTCCTCCAACTTTCTCTGAGCCTTGGTGGTCCATGTGACCGGGCCATTTAGCCCATGGTGTGCAAAAAAGTGCCGCTCAGAGGTAAAACAACCGAACCCAACTGAATCAAGTTCATTTGTTCCTATTTTTTAATCACACGTTTTTAGGTGCCTAACTTAACGATTTTACTAATTCGCGGTACTCATTAAAAATGTATAATTCTGTTTTTTAATCACAAATTTTATTGATTACTTAAAATTATACTTTTTTTTTTCCATTTCATCACTCGCTAGAAACGTATGTTTTCTTTTTTAAGTCGAGAGTTTTTCGTACGACTTTTTAAGAATATACTTTGTGTTTTTTCCTACTGGCTCTTTACTAAGTTTCGGTTGGATGCGTCTGGCCTAACATGAGTGATGACTGGGGAGACTACTGGGTAAGACTATGAGACTGCGCAGTGCACGCTTCGACTTCTCTTAGATGAGATTTTGAACGACAACTGACTAGTGAACTGTGATCACTGAGAACTCACTGAAAACATTGACTCTAAGAGCCTCGCCAGTTGAAACTCAACTTACACCTCTGTACTAAGGCTTTTAATATATTGTTACGACAGAAGGAATCTGGCAACCGAAAGCAAAAAGTTTCAGCCAACGAACAAGAACTTTGGGAGAATTTGGAGAAGAAGAGTGGAGCGTTAACGGTCGTTGTATTGTAACGGTCGTTGTGTGTTGTAACGGTCGGTGAGTTCGAAAATGGACGGTGAGCTGTTCTGAGACAGTGCGCGTAAGTATCAAGAAGTAACTTGATGTGTTGTGTATACGCGGAAGGATAAAAGTGGGATCTTTTATCGTTAAGTATCAAGAAGTAACTTGATGTGTTGTGTATACGCGGAAGTATAAAAGTGGGAACTTTTATGGCTAACTTCGAATGTCTACACGGACTGTCTTTTTGTTCGGCTAGTGTGTGAAAAGTTATTAGCACAGGACGAGAATTGGTTTACGAGTGAAGATCTTCGGGTGACCTGGTAAATCAAGTAAAAGGTAGTATTTAGTAGAATACACAGAGCTGATATTGTGTGCTCTACGCAGGAAGATTGATGACTTGTGCATGTTAATAGTTGATTTGTTAATAAGATATTTCATCCATATTTCCTTTGTAACAATTTACCTTGTATTGAATTTGGTTTTGAAATATAGCTTTTAATACTCACGTTCAGTGGCTATCCATTTTTGTGATCCGCAACATTTGGTGTCAGAAGTGGGATTAATTTAATTGAATGCCTTTCACTAGAAGTATGGATGAATTAGTAAAGTTGATAAATAGCTTCAAAGCCGATATGACTGCGCTGATGACTGATAGGAAAACCATTATGACTACGCTGATGACTGATATGAAAGATATGAAAGCCGAAATAGCGACACAAAATAGTACATTAGATGAAATGATAGCCGCAATGGCTACACAAAATAATGAAAAGGAAAAAGAGAAAGGCAACGCATATCAAAATGTGAATCCAAAACCAATAGGTGAAATTTGCAAAACTAATAGCACTGGAGGTAACATTACAGATGAACAATGTTTTAAAGATGCTAACCATAAGAATATTGTTGAGCAGTATAAAAATTATAGGAACAAAATTATGCAAGAGGCGAGAGCTGGTAGAGATGTTGTTACAGTTACAGTTAAGACAACGAAATTGGTTGAAGATGAATATATCTCCAGCAGTGGGCGCTATAGTACAGATGAACATAATGCTGAGGCGGGAAAGAAACGATGCAGAACCAGAAAACATTCCAAGATCCTTTGCTATCTGAAAAAGAAGCAATTTAAGAAACGATGCGGAACCAGAAAACATTCCGGGATTCTTCGCTGTCTGAAAAAGAAGCAATGTAGATTCAATTCGTTTCTACAAAATTCGATGGACAGGAGAAGCTCGCTGGGGCAGCGGCGTTCTGATGAAGCCATATGGATTGAAGAGATCTCGAGAGAGATGGAGAAAGTGCGAGAAGACTGCGAGAGGAAGACTACAAAAGAATCGAATCTTCGCAAGAAAGGAGAATCTAAAAATGTGGATCTGCTACTGGAAATCAAGGATTGTAGAGATAGCGCAGATAATGCCTTTGACCACGCAACTACTGGTGATGCATGGCAGAGTGTCTATGTCGCTGGTGACATGTCTAGGAACTGTGAAGAACAATCACACAGATCAGAGAGCTGTGAGACTATACAGTACGCTTTGCACTTCAAAATACCTAGGTATACAAGTCTGGCACGATCTGAAGAGAGATCCACACGAAAGGTATTCTATTCCTCGCCGTCAGCAAAATGCGTCATGGACAATTATCGCAAAGGCAGAGTAACGAGTGGTAATGAGGGGGAACGAAACAGAGTTTACGTTTCGCAGAGTGGTCCGAGTAAAGAAGAGGTGTCCATTCATCATAGATACAAAGTGCCCTTCGTCGTTACCGGGGAAGTCGGAGAGATTTTTCCGAAACACATAGCCACACACGAATCGTTTATAGAAAGTGGGGATTTAAGAAAGAAGAATTCCGAAGAATGGCTTAGAAGCGTAACAGGTGATGCTAGTAAAGGAGCTTCAGGCAGAGACAGTACTTCAAAGACTAACTTTCTGGATGAAACTAAGCCTCAGAGTTACGATCAGAGAGAAGTGAATCCCTCAGATAATTTCAACGTAGCCACGCTGAATTTCTTTTCTGAACAGTCAATGTGCAGATTTGGACATTATAACCATTTAGATTATAAGGATATAGAAAAGTTTTATCACGATTACAAGAGCTCTAAAGTGGACAATATCATGTTACAGAACTCGTCGCTGATCTCCAGAATGAACAATTTGGCAATCATGACTGATATTTCCCTGGCTAATTACAATGAGAGCTCCAAGAAAGTGAATTCGGAAGAAACAGCAAATATGACCTCCTCGGGTCATGTGTTTTGCTGGAGACCCGAGTGGCGCCATCGGATGGTAGATGAAAACAGCACAGGAGGTGGCAACAAAGTGAGTCTTGTCTTGGCTCCTGCACTTGCTGCTTTAGGTCTCAAGGTCCCTATGATCTCCGGTCGTGCTCTCCAATTGACGGGAGATACTCTGTACAAATTGGAATCCATCCCTGGCTTCACAGTCGACTGCACTAAAGATAAAATCGAACAGATGATGGAAGACGTCGGATGCTGCATCGTAGGACAGACAGAGGAGCTGGTGCCAACAGATAAGGAGATTTACCGCTGCAAGGATCTGATGGCTACCATAGATAGCGTTCCTCTAATGATATGCTCAATTGTGTCCAAAAAGCTGGCTGAAGGAGTGTGTGCTTTGGTTTATGATGTTGAATTCGGAAAAGGAGCTATTGATCTCATCAGTACAGAAGATGTTGCTGTTGATTTAGTTAAGAAAGTGGTTGCAGCATCACAAGCTCGTGGAATGAAGAGTTTGAGTTGTTCAGCTGTTATCAGCAACATGGATTCACCTCTTGAAAACTCTGTTGACAACTCTCTGGAAGTGATGGAAGCTGTTCAGTGTTTCCTTGGTAACGGATCCTTGGAACTGCAAGAGCTCGTCGAAGAGTTAGGAGAACTTCTGCGTTTTGTGAACATTGTGGATAATAGGGTAGATGAAGCATCACGTGTCCGTAAGGTTCTGCATAACGGCAATGCTTTGAACAAGTTTCGTAACATGTTAATAGAACAAGGAGTATCTGAAGATGTTGCAAGCTGGCTATGTGAAGGTAAAACAGAAAAAATATTGCTAGCAGCCCGACACATCACTGATTTCACTTATACAGGAGAAACAGGTAAGGTTGTCGGATTAGAAGCTGCAGTTCTAGCAAGAGTATGGAAGGAGGAGATGGACCGAAGCGCTAAAAAGAATTATGGAGCTGATATTATATTTGTGAAGCACCTTGGGGATCAAATTGAATCGGGTGAAATATGGCTGAAGGTTCATCACGACAGTTCTGAATTAAGTGAAAGTCAACTGACAAAAGGGTCAGACTGGAGGATGAAACTCCTCCCTAGATTTTATGTCACTAATGACTTTCATTCCTTGTTACTGTTGATAGAAGTAAAAATCCAAAGAAGAAAACTTTTTACAGGTTTTGCACGAAAACTCTTAGTCGATTCTTCTCCCTGCGGAGACATAAACGTGTTCACAAGGGCTATAGGCCTTACACGTATTATGTTTGTGAACGAGGCTTCAGTCAGAAAAGAAATCTACGTCATAATGAGATTCGCTTTCATTTTGACACAGACGTGGTATATCGCATTCGTCGACGTCCAGCTACAAAGTGCAAGGTGGTTCACGTGGATCGTTTGGCCCCGTTTCATCGAAGAACTGAAGAAGCTTTGGAATCCAGAATTGTTCGGGACGAACAAGACCTAGGAAGGGGGCAGTGTTACGACAGAAGGAATCTGGCAACCGAAAGCAAAAAGTTTCAGCCAACGAACAAGAACTTTGGGAGAATTTGGAGAAGAAGAGTGGAGCGTTAACGGTCGTTGTATTGTAACGGTCGTTGTGTGTTGTAACGGTCGGTGAGTTCGAAAATGGACGGTGAGCTGTTCTGAGACAGTGCGCGTAAGTATCAAGAAGTAACTTGATGTGTTGTGTATACGCGGAAGGATAAAAGTGGGATCTTTTATCGTTAAGTATCAAGAAGTAACTTGATGTGTTGTGTATACGCGGAAGTATAAAAGTGGGAACTTTTATGGCTAACTTCGAATGTCTACACGGACTGTCTTTTTGTTCGGCTAGTGTGTGAAAAGTTATTAGCACAGGACGAGAATTGGTTTACGAGTGAAGATCTTCGGGTGACCTGGTAAATCAAGTAAAAGGTAGTATTTAGTAGAATACACAGAGCTGATATTGTGTGCTCTACGCAGGAAGATTGATGACTTGTGCATGTTAATAGTTGATTTGTTAATAAGATATTTCATCCATATTTCCTTTGTAACAATTTACCTTGTATTGAATTTGGTTTTGAAATATAGCTTTTAATACTCACGTTCAGTGGCTATCCATTTTTGTGATCCGCAACAATATATAGGAGCAGAGGTGGTTCAGGCGATAGTGCGCCATTTTAGCTGTTTTCTTTGGGGTGTTTTTGGGGTCACTTCCGTTTGATCATGGTCATTTTGGGTGTTTTGGGGGTCACTTTCGGTCTGTTTCTACCCTCTGGGAAACTTTGGGACCTCTCGATGCATTTTTGGATTATTTTGGAATTTTTTAGTGTTTTTCGGGCGTTGCATGCCTCTGTAATGGGCTCGTAATCTGCAGTTCCCAGATTCGAGTCCCGGTTGGATCAGCGTTGAGATATATCTGTGCAAAACTCTCCGCCCTGCCCATGGTCAGTAGGGGACACCGACAGACTAGGAAAGACCGTCGTCCGTTGGATGGGACATTAATCCGTGGCCCCGAGTGCGGAAAAGTTGGGTTGGGTTGTTTTTCCTCTGAGCGCCATTTTTTGCACACCATGGGCTAAATGGCCAGGTCACATGGACCCCGAAGGCTCAGAGAAGGTTTGGGGAGGGGACCCTCTGGAACAGCTGTTGGGAGACAGATGGTAGCCTCCCGTCAAGGCCATCCAGCGCGTTCCTTAACGTGCACAGGGTATGGCTCTCCCGCACACGGGGCCACGGCTTAACGTCCCATCCGACGGACGGCGGCCTTTCCAAGCCCATCGGTGTCCCCTACTGACCGTGGGCAGGGCGGGGAATTTTGCGGAGATAAATCTCAACGCTGACCCAGCTGGGACTCGAACCTGGGAACTACAGATTACGAGCCTGGCGCGCTACCGACTGAGCCACCCCCGCCCCTGCGGAAAAGTAATACCTGAGTACATTAGAGAATATACTGGATGGTCTTGCCGTGAGTCTACCATCCGTCTCCTAACATCTGTCTAGTGGATCCCCATCCTCGAACCTTCTCTGAGTCCTTTGCGGTCCTTGTGACTTGTCCATTTAGCCCATTATATGCAGAAAAAAATGCGCCTCAGTTTTAAAACGGCCCAACTGTTTGAACAACACCAACATTATGCTACTGGATGGGGCGGGGGTGGCTCAGTCGGTAGCGCGCCAGGCTCGTAATCTGTAGTTCCCAGGTTCGAGCCCCAGCTCGGTCAGCGTTGAGATTTATCTCCGCAAAATTCCCCGCCCTGCCCACGGTCAGTAGGGGACACCGATGGGCTTGGAAAGACCGCCGTCCGTCGGATGGGACGTTAAGCCGTGGCCCCGTGTGTGGGAGAGCCATACCCTGTGCACGTTAAACAACACGCTGGATGGCCTTGACGGGAGGCTACCATCTGTCTCCCAACATCTGTTCCAGTGGGTCCCTTCCCCCAGCCTTCTCTGAGCCTTCGGGGTCCATGTGACCTGGCCATTTAGCCCATGGTGTGCAAAAACGTGCCGCTCAGAGGTAAAACAACCCAACCCAACGCTACTGGATGACTCCATTCTTCCTCACAAATGTTGCAAAGATAAACTTCAAAATACAAATCGATATTACGGCCAAGCTTTGTCTCATCAGGCTGAAAAGGAACAAAATCTCCCCTTAGATGGAAAAACCAAAAATAAAATATAATTAACTTCGGAATAAGCTGGCGACTTACAATTTGTGCAAACCGTTTTGGAAATCAGCCAAACGGGAAACAAAAGAAAGAAAAATCCTGCAAATAGGTATTAATACCGAATAAACGGTGTTTTTTGAATCACACCGAACAAAGAACTGTGTAATACAATCTACGTATTCGTTTAGTTTTTTTTTTTTCTTTCTAGCTTCTCCCGTGCGATTCTTCTCTCCTATGCGATTTCTTCTTCACAACTGCCGAACGTTTTTTTTTGTCGGAAGACGAATTTTTTTTCCTCGACAGAATGAACGAACGCAAAATCGAAGTTAAAACGCAACTTAAATCGCTTTAGTCACGCCACAGTCACGTGGTGTGAAGGAATGACCTTGGAAGGATCGCGGCTCCAGTTCTGCGTAGTCTTCGAGAGTATATGGGCGCGAGTCGTCATCTTTTTGGTTCTAGGTTTGAAAGCTAACGTTCACAAGGTTCGATCCCAAAAATGTACCAGAAACCTTTGTATGGTTGTTGAGCTGAAAATTAATATTCACAGCTTTTCAAACCCAAACTGTGTCAAAATCTTGATTACGGTCACAAAATGACCCAAGACAATTTTATCCCCGATTTTATTTAATTTTTATTTGCACGATATTAAAGAAATATTTGAAAAATTTATCACATTTACAGGATATGCAGATGACATTATTTTTTGGTTTTACGTTTTACGTAGGAAGCTTACCAAAATTTTCATTTTGAAGTATTTTTTTGAAGTATTTTTTCAATTAAAATTTTAACATCCGGGTCCTTTTTACACCAGAAATGCAGATCGCTCCGTTGGAAATACATGCGATGCGGAGGTCTGCTGTAGAAGATGTAGGTACAGTCGTTCAAAAAAGTATCCGAACACTAGGGTTGATTACAGAATTGAGAAAAAATATCTGGCCACGATTTTTTTTTAGAAATTTGTGATCTTGCAACCTTCGTGTTACGCGACAGATAAATTTAACGTGACACTGAGGTTGCCAGATCACTAATTTCGAAAAAAAATCGTGGCCAAATATTTTTTCTGAATTCTGTAATCAACCGTAGTGTTCGGATACTTTTTAAGGGACTGTAACCAACCATCAAGTTCTAAATTTCGATCCACCTTCTTAAGCATACAAACAAAACTCTTATATAGATACTAAAATACTTAAAATATAAAGTCTCTAAAGTCCTTATAGGGGACGGCAGTTGGCTAAGTCGGTTAGATTCGTTGATTCCCTCTGAGCGGCACTTTTTTTTGCCCAGGTTAGCACGCTTGGCTACTGATCTAAGGGACCTGGGTTCGAGCCCCGGATTTAGGCATGGATGTGTGTCGTTTTTCTGCTGAGGTCCTGCCATCCTCTCAGATCTCGTACTGTGGCATATAAACTGACAGGCTCCTGTCAGACCTCTGTGGCAAGCAGCTGCTTGAGGGGGTATTTATTTTTTTATTTTTTTATAATGGATTAAACAGCCAGGTCACAAGGACTCCAAATGCTTCGAGTTGATTAAGGGAAGACGAACCACTGGACAACTGTTAGGAGACAGATGTAAGTCTCTCGTCAAGGCCATCCAACGTGTTCTTTAACGTGCATAGAGCATGGATCTCCAGCACACGGAGCAACGGCTTTACGTCACATCTGATGGACCGTTGGGTTGGGTTGTTTTACCTCTGAGCGCACTTTTTTGCACACCATGGGCTAAATGGCCAGGTCACATGGACCCCGAAGGTTCAGAGAAGGTTGGGGGAGGGAACCCTCTGGAACAGCTGTTGGGAGACAGATTGTAGCCTCCCGTCAAGGCCATTCAGCGTGTTGTTTAACGTGCACAGGGTATGGCTCTCCCGCACACGGGGCCACGGCTTAACGTCCCATCCGACGGACGGCGGCCTTTACAAGCCTATCGGTGTCCCCTACTGACCGTGGGCAGGGCGGGGAATTTTGCGGAGATAAATCTCAACGCTGACCCAGCTGGGACTCGAACCTGGGAACTACAGATTACGAGCCTGGCGCGCTACCGACTAAGCCACCCCCGCTCCTGATGGACCGTGGTTTCAAGCCCATCAGTGGGTTTAGCAGAGATAGACTGGGTTGTTTTACCCCTGAGCGGCAGTTTTTTTGCACACAATGGGATAAAAGGCCATGTCACAAGGACCCCGAGGGCTCAGAGAAGGTTTAGGGGAGGGAACCTATTGGACAGCTGTTGTGAGGCAGATGGTATCCTCCGTCAAGTCCATCCAGCGTGTTCTGTAACGGAGATAAATTTCACTGATGACACAGTTCGGATTCGAACTTGAAAACTGCAGACTACGAATCTAGTGCGCGACATAATGAGCCAATTCCCGCCGCAATAAAGTAGATAAATAAGATCAGAAATAAAAACGAACTAAATCTCCTATGCTTTAAAATATAACACTCTCTAAAACGGAAACCATTCTTTAAGAAAGAATCCTTCATTCGCAACATCAAAGAACTAAATTTCACATTTCAATCCGCACTAAAATAATCTTGATGTAAGCCGGCACGAGTAAAAAAGCACAACATTAAAACTTAAAGCACAGACAAACTCGAGGGCCACATTAAGCTCGAGAAAAAAAAAAGAAACACTCAGAGAAAGAGAATTTATGCGTTTTCCAAAGACGTGGAAGTTTCTATTTAAGCTTGCAGTTTATGTGACAATCATAAGAAAAGGACACAGCATCGCTTTACGCTTTCTGACAACGTGGTATGCGAGGGAAAAAAAGCACTTTAAATGTCCTTGAATTGTGCTGATTGCAAAATGTGCTGTTAATGCTCGTGGAAGAAGGAGCAGGAATATATATATTCACCTCGTGACCTGAGACGGAAGAAGTCCGCTCACTTAAACATTCGCAGAAAGGAACGTCTCGAGCCATCTGTCTTGACTTCCTCGACAACTTGTAGCCTGTATTATTTCCCTGGAGTTTTCCTGCGGGCTCCTCGTCAAAAGCTACGAACGACCACCAGGAAGACGTTAAAAACTGCGGTTTATGGATTTCACGACCGTTGCCTTGGTTACTGGTTCATGATGAAAGGAGGTTGCTGCATCTGCACAGTGTGTTCAAGCAGAAGATGGAGGGGGAGTGATTATTATTTTAATTTATTTAAGAAACTTATTTCGAAGCTTTTAAACTGCTTTTCTATTTCGTTTTCTTTTAATCTTTTCTGAGTTATAGGAATTTTTTGTTGCAGTTTTTAATATTTTTTTGTTTCTTTTATTAATGAAGTTCATGGTTTTTTTATAGGGTTCTTTTATAGTTATTCTCAATGTCTAAGGAATTCTCGTGAAGAGCACATCACCTTTACGATGGGGGCGGGGGTGGCTCAGTCGGTAGCGCGCCAGGCTCGTAATCTGTAGTTCCCAGGTTCGAGTCCCAGCTGGGTCAGCGTTGAGATTTATCTCCGCAAAATTCCCCGCTCTGCCCACGGTCAGTAGGGGACACCGATGGGCTTGGAAAGGCCTCCGTCCGTCGGATGGGACGTTAAGCCGTGGCCCCGTGTGCGGGAGAGCCATACCCTGTGCACGTTAAAGAACACGCTGGATGGCCTTGACGGGAGGCTACCATCTGTCTCCCAACAGCTGTTCCAGTGGGTCCCCTCCCCCAATCTTCTCTGAGCCTTCGGGGTCCATGTGACCTGGCCATTTAGCCCATGGTGTGCAAAAAAGTGCCGCTCAGAGGTAAAACAACCCAACCCAACCTTTACGATGAAGAAAGGCAATTTGAAACGTATTGCGAGCTCTCAAATAGAAGGTTCTGTTCTTTTGGGAAGGAATAGAAGTATTGGTTGCGGATTCAGTTCAAAGTAAAAAAAAGGCATGCCGTTTGGGTGAAGATAAAGCAGCTATTCGATGTAGACTCAATTCAATGTATGTTTGTTCTTTCCTGTAACATTCAGCAAGACACCAGTTCAAAATATGCTTGCTCTTTGGTGAATCGACAGAATAGAACCCTTTCGGCAATACCGCCGTTCTTTCACCAATATTGCCGAAAATGCTCTATTCCGTCGATTCACTTTGGACTCCTGTTTCATCTACCGACTCATTTGCTTACCTTTGGTGCAATCTCCAATCACCCCCCCCAACTCCTCTCTCGTTCATTTATTACTCTTCGGTCAGATTCCCTACAAATTCCTTTTCCTTCCCACTACCACCTTTCTAACAGGCTTCCTTATATTCCCTACCTTTCACAACACCCCCTATTTTGTTGTTTCCCTACAACACTACTCCCTTTCCTCTATCCCATCACCTCTTCATTTCTGGTTTCTTACTATTCCGTTTTTTTTTTCTCGCTAACATCGCCACTTTTTATAGTTCCCTGCTAAATTCTTTCTTCCACACACCAACATTTCATCTCTCTATTTTAGATATTCCCTTTCTTCCCCACCAACATTTCGCCTCACTTTTCCAGACACTCCCTTTCTTCCCCACCAACATTTCATCCCGCTTTTCCAGACACTCTCTTTCTTCCCGACCAACATTTCATCTCTCTTTTCCAGACACTCCCTTTCTTCCACACCAACATTTCGCCTCACTTTTCCAGACATTTCCTTTCTTCCCCCAACAACATTTCATCCCGCTTTTCCAGACACTCCCTTTCTTCCCCACCAACATTTCGTCCCGCTTTTCCAGACACTCCCTTTCTTCCACAACAACACTTCGCCTCACTTTTCCAGACATTTCCTTTCTTCCCCCACCAACATTTCATCCCGCTTTTCCAGACACTCCCTTTCTTCCCCACCAACATTTCGTCCCGCTTTTCCAGACACTCCCTTTCTTCCCCACCAACATTTCGTCCCGCTTTTCCAGACACTCCCTTTCTTCCACAACAACATTTCGCCTCACTTTTCCAGACATTTCCTTTCTTCCCCCACCAACATTTCCTTTCTTCCCCCACCAACATTTCATCCCGCTTTTCCAGACACTCCCTTTCTTCCCCACCAACATTTCGCCTCACTTTTCCAGACACTCCCTTTCTTCCCCACCAACATTTCGTCCCGCTTTTCCAGACACTCCCTTTCTTCCCCACCAACATTTCATCCCGCTTTTCCAGACACTCCCTTTCTTCCCCACCAACATTTCGCCTCACTTTTCCAGACACTCCCTTTCTTCCCCACCAACATTTCGTCTCTCTTTTCCAGACACTCCCTTTCTTCCACACCAACATTTCGCCTCACTTTTCCAGACATTTCCTTTCTTCCCCCACCAACATTTCATCCCGCTTTTCCAGACACTCCCTTTCTTCCCCACCAACATTTCCTCCCGCTTTTCCAGACACTCCCTTTCTTCCCCACCAACATTTCGCTTCACTTTTCCAGACACTCCCTTTCTTCCCCACCAACATTTCGCCTCACTTTTCCAGACACTCCCTTTCTTCCCCACCAACATTTCGCTTCACTTTTCCAGACACTCCCTTTCTTCCCCACCAACATTTCGCCTCACTTTTCCAGACACTCCCTTTCTTCCCCACCAACATTTCGCTTCACTTTTCCAGACACTCCCTTTCTTCCCCACCAACATTTCGCCTCACTTTTCCAGACACTCCCTTTCTTTCCCACCAACATTTCGCTACACTTTTCCAGACACTCCCTTTCTTCCCCACCAACATTTCGCTACACTTTTCCAGACACTCCCTTTCTTCCCCACCAACATTTCGCCTCACTTTTCCAGACACTCCCTTTCTTCCCCACCAACATTTCGTCCCACTTTTCCAGACACTCCCTTTCTTCCCCACCAACATTTCGCCTCACTTTTCCAGACACTCCCTTTCTTCCCCACCAACATTTCGCTTCACTTTTCCAGACACTCCCTTTCTTCCCCACCAACATTTCGCTTCACTTTTCCAGACACTCCCTTTCTTCCCCACCAACATTTCGCTTCACTTTTCCAGACACTCCCTTTCTTCCCCACCAACATTTCGCTTCACTTTTCCAGACACTCCCTTTCTTCCCCACCAACATTTCGCCTCACTTTTCCAGACACTCCCTTTCTTCCCCACCAACATTTCGTCCCGCTTTTCCAGACACTCCCTTTCTTCCCCACCAATATTTCGCCTCACTTTTCCAGACACTCCCTTTCTTCCCCACCAACATTTCGCCTCACTTTTCCAGACACTCCCTTTCTTCCCCACCAACATTTCGCTTCACTTTTCCAGACACTCCCTTTCTTCCCCACCAACATTTCGCTTCACTTTTCCAGACACTCCCTTTCTTCCCCACCAACATTTTGCTTCACTTTTCCAGACACTCCCTTTCTTCCCCACCAACATTTCGCTTCACTTTTCCAGACACTCCCTTTCTTCCCCACCAACATTTCGCCTCACTTTTCCAGACACTCCCTTTCTTCCCCACCAACATTACGCCTCACTTTTCCAGACACTCCCTTTCTTCCCCACCAACATTTCGCTTCACTTTTCCAGACACTCCCTTTCTTCCCCACCAACATTTCGCTTCACTTTTCCAGACACTCCCTTTCTTCCCCACCAACATTTCGCTTCACTTTTCCAGACACTCCCTTTCTTCCCCACCAACATTTCGCCTCACTTTTCCAGACACTCCCTTTCTTCCCCACCAACATTTCGTCCCGCTTTTCCAGACACTCCCTTTCTTCCCCACCAACATTTCGCCTCACTTTTCCAGACACTCCCTTTCTTCCCCACCAACATTTCGCTTCACTTTTCCAGACACTCCCTTTCTTCCCCACCAACATTTCGCTTCACTTTTCCAGACACTCCCTTTCTTCCCCACCAACATTTCGCTTCACTTTTCCAGACACTCCCTTTCTTCCCCACCAACATTTCGCTTCACTTTTCCAGACACTCCCTTTCTTCCCCACCAACATTTCGCCTCACTTTTCCAGACACTCCCTTTCTTCCCCACCAACATTATGCCTCACTTTTCCAGACACTCCCTTTCTTCCCCACCAACATTTCGCTTCACTTTTCCAGACACTCCCTTTCTTCCCCACCAACATTTCGCTTCACTTTTCCAGACACTCCCTTTCTTCCCCACCAACATTTCGCTTCACTTTTCCAGACACTCCCTTTCTTCCCCACCAACATTTCGCCTCACTTTTCCAGACACTCCCTTTCTTCCCCACCAACATTTCGCCTCACTTTTCCAGACACTCCCTTTCTTCCCCACCAACATTTCACCCCTCTTTTTTTCCACTATCCACTTTCTTCCCCACCACCACTTCTCATCTCCTTTGGTTCTCAGCTACACCATTTTTTTTCTCACCACCACTTCTCTCCTTAGGTTCTCTGCTAACACATTCCTTTCTCACCATCACTTCTCTCGGACTATCTACTATTTCTTTTCTTCCTCACAACTTCTTTTCGCACATTTATTACCATTATTTTCCTCATCACCACTTTTTGCAGTTTCATTGCCTGCACTCTTCCCTCTTTTTACCACCACTTTTCCAGATTCACCTGTTACTATTTGTTCCCCAAACCACCCTTTTTCGCTTCCTAGCTCTCTCTCTTCCCAAAGCTACTATCTCTTCAATCATATTTATCAAAACTCCCTTACCTCCATACCTCACTCCCATCCAATCATCAAACCACTCACACACCTACTCACACACTTACTCACACACCTAATCATTAACACTCACACTCTCACTCACACTCAGACACTTACTCAATCACACACACCCATTCGCATATTTACCCACTCTCAGATTCCTGAAGTGATCCACTCATACACCTACCCACACACCTACCCACTCACACACTTACTCACCCAATCACATACTGACACACTCACTTTCACAATGCACTCACAACACACCCATTCACACACTTACCCACCTGTCATGTCCCTCTAATTTATTTACTTTTATTTATTGTTGCATTTTATTGTATTTTTGTTGTTGTAAATATTCTTATGTATTAAGTGTGTTCTTGGAAGTGCTATTGTGGGGATGTGACTCAAAGATGTTGTTTTCGGGTCTGAGCTGGCTGCCTGCGTGGGTTGACGTGTTCGAGAAGCTCTTTATGGCCTTTTTACAACGAGCCTGGGGCGCGAGTTTGTCAGCGAGGGAAAGGAGACGAGCAATAAGAAAAAGAACAGTCTTGAGCGTAGCTGTCAAGCAGGGAGGATGTTTGGACATGTGTCAAGGGTTGGGTTGGAGTCAAGGGTTGGGTGGGCAGGGCAGGGAAATTTTTCGGAGATAAATCTCAACGCTGACCCAGCTGGACTCGAACCTGGGAACTACAGATTACAAGCCTGGCGCGCTACCGACTGAGCCACCCCCGCCACAATGTGTCAAGGGACACCGCTCTTACTCAAACGAAACTCTTAAGGAGAGGGTTCGATTCTATGTGAGAATCAGAGTCTTGAGCGTCGCTGACAAACGGGAACGACCTTTGAACACGCGTCAAGGGACGCCGCTCTTACTCAAAAAAAAATCCCGCAAGGAAAGGGTTCGATTCTACGTGAGAATCAAGATTCTTGGTTAATCAAATACAGTTCTGTGTGAACCACAGTGTAGGCAAAGGTTGGATATAATTTCGCAGGGTTTGAGGTCGGTAAAGTGAGAATCTGCAAAGTGCGGTTCTCAACCACATTGCATAATTGTTTGCAACAGCAAAAGCAGCAAAGGCCTACGAAGTCGAGAACATCCCCAGCACGTGATTGTATATCATCATCCTCATCCTCAAGCAGCCATGAGCTACGGAGTCCGTGCAATTTAGTTCTCCAAGCAAGTCTATCCTGAGCTACATCTACTGCATCTGGCCACTGCACACCAATTCTAACAAGGTCCTGTTTGACATTGTCTGCCCACCGCATCCTAGGTCTCCCCTTCTTTCTGAGGCCTTTAGGCACACTGTTCATAACCCTATTCGCCAATCTATAATTATTCATACGGGCAACATGGCCAAAACAACGGAGTCTCTCTCTGCACATTATGCTGCTTAAAGGAGGTTGCAAACTCCTTTGCCTAACCTCATCATTAATTACAAAGTTGAACCACCTAATGCCCAAGATACTGCGTAAGCATCTGGAATCAAAAGCATCTAGTTTCCTGTTATCATGTTTACACAGCGTCCACGTTTCACTACCATAACTAACCCTAGAAAGAACCAAACTATTATACAGTCTAATTTTAGTCTCTAGGTGTATATGCCTATTTCTCCACACTCTCCATAGATTCTTAAAAGTCCCGGCAGCAATCCCTATTCGTCTGTTAATCTCATGACGCACATCACCATTATTTGTTACATAGCTCCCAAGATAATTAAACTGTGACACCTGTTCAAGATTGCAACCATTCAGATTGTGTATAGTGTTAATAAACTCTGTCGTCCCTATACAACTCTCGTGCGTGAATTGTTGGACACATTTCTGTACATCACTTGGCGCAGCAAATTTGAGGGATTCGTCGGTACGGGTGTATCAACCGCGAACCTGTGATTTCACCAAATAAGGGTGAAGGTGATCAAGGGACTAATTCATCGTCCTCCGGCGGCCACGACATTTGGCACAGGTGCACCACCCAATCACACATTGACTAACACTCACTCTCACACTAACTCACTTTCAAAATCACACTCATTCACACACTTACTCTCATACTCATAGACTCGCTGCCAAATTTCCTGATTACAATTCCTTAGTTATCACGAAATGATGAAACAATTTCGAACTCTCAAACCGAAACCCAACACATATTACCGATCTAAATCAAATAACCTAAAACAATCACAGGAAAGTGACACTTAACAACACGAACAAAAGGGTCTCTAAATCAATCGAATAGATGCATCGAAAATAAAATAATAATTTCGCGGTGAAATGAAATGTGGAGTAGTAAGATCTTTTAAGACGTCACATTTTTTCCCTCCATTTCCTAAGTAAGACTTTAGGTCAGACTGTCCAAAGTTTCATCAGTCCCACATCCTATAATAACGTTGCCTGGGGATGCCATCCATCATTTTTAATGATATTCACTCTGTGATCCTGCATTCCAAGGGAAATTGCCCAGCTTCGGTAGGCAGAGCTGGAGCCAACTGATAATCGGTAAATTTGAAGACTTCTCCTCCCAGTCTATCATCACACACTTAACGTAATCTATAGGATTTACACTAAGGGTAGGCATTTAACTAAAAATAGATCACAGAAGAGCGATGGGAAAGGAAAAAATCTTCAAAGCTTTCAAGCTTCATTAAATTCACATTATATTACGAACACTTTCTTTTTTTCTGTCTCAAAAGAGTATGGGTGTTTGGTCTTTAATCGCCAAAGACGCTTCTTACAGCGTGGATAAAAAAAGAAGCTTTTTCTTCTCGGTCCTTTTGCCGCTGAATTGAAAGTTAGCTAATGGACAATGCTCCTAGTTTAAGCCAATGAAGATTTCGAGTTTTGTTCGGAAAGCCAACGAATAAGAAATGAGTCGCAACAATATGGACGTGGTTATCACTTTTACGAGTGCATGAAATTGGTGACCTGAAGTGACCCTTTTTTGGAAGTGATCAGGATGTTGGAGACTTGAAATGCTCCTTTTTCGAAAGTGGGCGTGATATCAGTGAGCTCAAGTGGCTCTTTTTTAGAAGAGGGCGGGAGGTTGGTGAGCTGAAATGGTCTATTTTTTTTGGAAGGGGGAACTTGGTGAGCTTAAGTGGTTCCTTTTTGGAAGAGGGACGGAGGTTGGTGAGCTGAGTTGTCCTTTTTTGGGAGTAGGAGAACTTGGTGAGCTGAAATGGTCCCTTTTTGAAAGTGGACAAGGGGTTGGTGAGCTGAGTTGTCCTTTTTTGGGAGTAGGAGAAATTGGTCAGCTGAAATGGTCCCTTTTTGAAAGTGGACAAGAGGTTGGTGAACTGAAATGACACTTTGTTTTGGGAGGAGGGAACTTGGCGAGCTGAAATGGTCTTTTTTGAAAGTGGGCAAGAGGATGATGAGCTGAAATCATCCTTTTTTTTTCGGAGGTGGGCAAGAATTGCTAAAGTGAAATGGCCCTGTTTTGGAAGTGATTTCATTCACTATTATACCTCTGACAGTATGTAACAGAAGTAGTTAATCTACCTGCACCCACCATATCTGATTTTGTTAACTATTCTATTTACCACAGTCACTCCCCTATCGAAACTTACTAAATACAATTTCAGCCATTGTTGCACTTAGATAGCGGTTCTTCTGCCTTCACTTTGCATATACAACAACGATATTTTCATCCTGGTCATCGTTTTCAAAAGCTTCATTATAATTTCATCACTTTTTCTCATATATACTCATCTCTTTAATGGGGGCGGGGTTGGCTCAGTCTGTAGCGCGCCAGGCTCGTAATCTGTAGTTCAGAGGTTCGAGTCCCAGCTGGGTCAGCGTTGAGATTTATCTCCTCGAAATTCCCCGCCCACGGTCAGTAGGGGACACCAATGGGCTTGAAAAGTCCGTCGGATGGGATGTTAAGCCGTGGCCCCGTGTGCGGGAGAGCCATACCCTGATGCACGTTAAAGAACACGCTGGATGGCCTTGACGGGAGGCTCCCATCTGTCCCCAACAGCTATTCCAGTGGGTCCCCTCCCCCAACCTTCTCTGAGCCTTCGGGGTGCATGTGACCTGGCCATTTATCCCACGGTGTGCGAAAAAGTGCTGCTCAGAGGTAAAACAACCCAACGTTAAAGAACACGCTGGATGGCCTTGACGGGAGGCTATCATATGTCTCCCAACAGCTGTTCCAGTGGGTCCTCTCCCCCAACCTTCTCTGAGCCTTCGGGGTGCATGTGACCTGGCCATTTATCCCACGGTGTGCGAAAAAGTGCTGCTCAGAGGTAAAACAACCCAACGTTAAAGAACACGCTGGATGGCCTTGACGGGAGGCTATCATATGTCTCCCAACAGCTGTTCCAGTGGGTCCCCTCCCCCAACCTTCTCTGAGCCTTCGGGGTCCATGTGACCTGGCCATTTATCCCACGGTGTGCGAAAAAGTGCCGCTCAGAGGTAAAGCAACCCAACGTTAAATAACACGCTGGATGGCCTTGACGGGAGGCTACCATCTGTCTCCCAACAGCTGTTCCAGTGGATCCCCTCCCCCAACCTTCTCTGAGCCTTCGGGGTCCATGTGACCTGGCCATTTAGCCCATGGTATGCAAAAAAGTGCCGCTCAGAGGTAAACAAACCCAACCCATCTCTTTAATGAACATCATATACAGTGCGAAAAGAGAGTCAAGAATTACACCAGCTTATGGTGTGACCTTACAAAACAAAATGGTGCAAGGATTTTATAATGTTTTCGTACCTGACCCAACATCAGTTCACTGTCACCGAAATAGATTTGCCTGTATAATGGTGGTCCATGTAGTGCACTGAAGTAGATTTGTCTGTATAATAGGGTTCAGTGTAATGCATCTAAGACAGTGTAATGCATCTAAGACAGTGTAGCCTATATAATGGTGTTCCCTGTAGAGCAGAGGAATACTACACGTAAAGCACTGAACTGTGGGCTTGGATTGGATTGTTTTACCTCTGAGCGGCACTTTTTTGCACACCATGGGCTAAATGGCCAGGTCACATGGACCCCTAAGGCTCAGAGAAGGTTGGGGGAGGGGACCCACTGGAACAGCTGTTGGGAGACAGATGGTAGCCTCCCGTCAAGGCCATCCAGCGTGTTCTTTAACGTTGGGTTGTTTTACCTCTGAGCGGCACTTTTTTTGCACACCATGGGCTAAATGGCCAGGTCACATGGACCCCGAAGGCTCAGAGAAAGTTGGGGGAGGGGACCCACTGGAACAGCTGTTGGGAGACAGATGGTAGTTTCCCGTCAAGGCCATCTAGCGTGTTCTTTCACGTGCACAGGGTATGGCTCTCCCGCACACGGGGCCACGCTTAACGTCCCATCCGACGGACGGTGGCCTTTCCAAGCCCATCGGTGTCCCCTACTGACAGTGGGCAGGGCGGGGAAATTTTGCGGAGATAAATCTCAACGCTGACCCAGCTGGGACTCGAACCTGGGAACTACAGATTACGAGCCTGGTGCGCTACCGACTGAGCCACCCCCGCCCCACTGAACTGTTGGCACTCGGCAATAAGAATCGATGTCATAATGCAAGTGAGTGATTACAGTTGATGTATCTACACGTCGAAACATGATTTCGGTGCAATTTTTGACTACTCCAATGGATGCGACGTAGTTGAAACTGTAACTATTTTGTTCAATAAGCTTTATTATTAAACAATTAATTTATAAAGTTTAATCTCCACCATTCCTATGAGAGATATGGGTTGGGTTGTTTTACCTCTGAGCGACACTTTTTGAACACCATGGGCTAAATGGCCAGGTCACAAGAACCCCGAAGACTCAGAGAAGGTTCGGGGAGGGCACCCACTGGAACAACTGTTAAGAGACAAATGGTAGCTTCCGTCAAGGCCATCCAATATGTTTTTTAACGTGTACAGGGTATGGCTCTCCCGTACATGGGGACACGGCTTTACGTCCCATCTGACGGATGGCGGTCTTTCCAGGCCTATCGACGTCCCCTACTGACCGTGGGCAAGGCAGGGAGTTTGTGGAGATAAATTTCAATGCTTACCCAGGTGTGGACTCGAACCTGGGAACTGGCAGACTACGAGCCTGGCGTGCTACGGACTGAGCCACCCCCGCCCTATGAGAGATATATGTTGAGGTGTAGTATGGGTTAAACCTATTTCGGCGCATTAGAATCTTCTCTACATCTTTGGCCTTGGAAGAGGTTGCCGTCCACCAGATGGAACTTCAGGCATCGTCCCGAGTGCAGGAGGGTCACACCTGTGAGCATTAAGGAGCACGCTGGATGGTCCTGACAAGAGGCTTCCATCCATCTACTAACAGCTGTCCAGCAGATCCACTCACCAAAGCTTCTCTCAGCTTTTGGGATCCTTGTAACCTGGCCATTTAGCTCATTGTGTGCAAAAAAAATGCCTCTCAGAGGTAAAACAACCCAAAAATTAACACTTTCTCCAAACTTATGAAGAGACCAGATTGGATTGGATTGTTTTACCTCTGAGCGGCACTTTTTTGCACACAATGGGCTAAATGGCCAAGCCACAAAAACCCCGAAGGCTCAGAGAAGGTTGGGGGAGGGGACCCACTGGAACAGCTGTTGGGAGACAGATGGTAAGCCTCCCGTCAAGGCCATCCAGCGTGTTCTTTAACGTGCACAGGGTATGGCTCTCCCGCACACGGGGCCACGGCTTAACGTCCCATCCTACGGACAGCGGCCTTTCCAAGCCCATCGGTGTCCCCTACTGACCGTGGGCAGGGCGGGGAAATTTTGCGGAGATAAATCTCAACGCTGACCCAGCTGGGACTCGAACCTGGGAAGTACAGATTACGAGCCTGGCGCGCTACCGACTGAGCCACCCCCGCCCCGAAGAGACCAGCAACGCAAATGTTGTCAGCTTTACAATTGCTAATGTCAGGTTTCTTTTCAAAGCATTTTTTTTTGCCTCCATTACCTTACTAGCATTCTCACCCCCCCCCCTCCTCTCACCCCCCGATCTGGCCCTGCCTTAATATATCAATTCAAATTTCGCATTTACCAAATATCTACGAGAAACCGTCTAGGCATGAACTGCGCAGTCTTCCCATTGTCATTCGCACTATTCTTTCGCTCAGAAGTACCTTTCAATCTAATCTCTGTGCCGCCGAATTGAAAAGGCAGAATGAAAAAAAAACATTACAAGGAATTTTTTAAAAAAACTTTCTTGAAAAAATCCGATTACCGGAAATTTGAGAATCGTATTGAACGTCACAGTTTTTTTTTTTTTTTGCCAAAGCCTTAAAAAACTATTCCTTGCATCTCTTTTATTCTTTTCGTTCCCAAAGTTCTTGATGTCAGACTTAAATTTCGCAGAGATGAGCTCCCCTTTTAAAATGTTTTAAGACTCTCCGGCAGCTCATCTAAAAGGGAAAAGAGAGTTAAAGAATTGGATTAAGCGATCGGGAACGAGAGTCTCGACGGGCGGGGGAAAGTGACTCAACCACTTATTGCGTTAAGGTTGCGGACGTGTATTGCAATATCGTAATTGCTCTGTCTCTTGACATTCCTCCTCTTCTTCTTCTTCTTCCATCCACTCTCTCTCCCTCTTCCTTCCTGCTCCTTGGTATCCCTTCATCCTCCATTCCATCAGATGCTTCGCAGACCCTAGAGTGACATCTTCCGGATGCGGTGGGTGTTGCTACATCAACTTGCAGAGTGCCACAGAGATATTTGCTTGGCTTGGCGTTTAATGGTAAACAGTTGGGTCATGGGACCAGCAATTAGATTTGCCTCTTGCCTTTCTATTTTGTTGCTGATGGTCATCGAATCAGCTCTTCGAAATTCACTTCGAAAGGAGAACTAGAAAAGAAGTGGAGGGAAACGTTCTTTTAAACATTTTTTTAGGATTTAAACTCGAGAGCTTTTAGTTATGGCTCAGTTGAGTGACGCAGCTGGGGATATTGTGCAAATGACACTTTGATAGTTCTCACAGGTCAGGGGGGTTGGAAACCTGTTTTTAGGTCATGGGGTCTGAACCCTTTATCTACGTCAGAGGTCGGGAACATTTTCACGTTAGAGGTGGGGAAAACCTTTTTATACGTCGGGTATCTGTGACCCTTTTTTAGGGGGCGGGGGTGACTCAGTCGGTAGCGCGCCAGGCTCGTAATCTGTAGTTCCCAGGTTCGAGTCCCAGCTGGGTCAGCGTTGAGATTTATCTCCGCAAAATTCCCCGCCCTGCCCACGGTCAGTAGGGGACACCGATGGGCTTGGAAAGGCCGCCGTCCGTCGGATGGGACGTTAAGCCGTGGCTCCGTGTGCGGGAGAGCCATACCCTGTGCACGTTAAAGAACACGCTGGATGGTCTTGACGGGAGGCTACCATCTGTCTCCCAACAGCTGTTCCAGTGGGTCCCCTCCCCCAACCTTCTCTGAGCCTTCGGGGTCCATGTGACCTGGCCATTTAGCCCATGGTGTACAAAAAAGTGCCGCTCAGAGGTAAAACAACCCAACCCAACCCTTTTTTAGTCAGGGATGGGGAACCTTTTTTATGTCATGGATCGGGAACCTTATTGACGTCATGGATCGGGAACCTTTTTGACGTCAGATGTCGGGAAACTTTTTTATATCAGGGATCGGGAGCTTTTTTTTTTTTTCGTTATGGTTAGGGAACATTTTTTACGTCAGGTGTCGGGAACTTTTTTGGGTCGGGTTGCGTTGTTTTACACCTGAGCGGCACTTTTTTTGCACACAATGGGCTAAATGGCCAGGTCACCAAGAACCCGAGAGCTCAGTGTAGATTGAGAAGAGGCGACCCACTGCACATCTGTTAGGAAACATATGGTAGTCTTCCGTCAAGGCCATCCAGCATGTTCTTTAACGTGTACAGGGTATGGCTCTCCTGCACAGAGAGACACGGCTTGACGTCCCATCCGACGGACGGTGGCCTTTCCAAACCCATCGGTGTCCCCTTCGGAACGAGGGCAGGGCGTGACTTTTTTGCGGAGATAAATCTCAACGCTGGCCTAGCTGGGATTCGAACCTAGAAACTGCAGATTACGAGCCTGGCACACTCCCAGTAGAGCCACCCAGCTGTTCATAGAGGCCATTAAAAGAAAAAAGGGAAAAGTTTCTCGTGAAACATTTTTATAGCCAAGTCTCAAACGAAAACTGTCTATTAAAGTTCGAAAAAGTTTTTTAAAACCAAAAAAGAAAATAAATTAGAGCACTGTCGCTTTTAAGACATGCAATAAAACCCCGTAGAAACTCTTTTGGGAATTTCTAAATGACCACATGCCTAGAAAATAATGACTCTTTCCAATGTGCAAAGAAAAAACAGAACCTGCTCACAAAAAACTGATTCTATTCTTGGGGGGGAGGGATAAGAGGCTCATCACTCTCCACACAAATCTCGGAAAATTTTTTAATAACTCATAGGTGAAAAAGATGGTTAATGTCAATGGTCTAGATAAAGTTATTGGAAAGTTTATGAAGAATTTTTGTTATTTTCTCTTGAAGGAAACCGATGAACTGCGGATTTCATCTAACCCTGCAGGTTTTTGAAGGATTTGAGATGGGTTGTTTTACCTCTGAGCGGCACTTTTTTGCACACCATGGGCTAAATGTCCAGGTCACATGGACCCCGAAGGCTCAGAGAAGGTTGGGGCAGAGGACCCACTGGAACAGCTGTTGGGAGACAGATGGTAGCCTCCCGTCAAGGCCATCCAGCGTGTTCTTTAACGTTGGGTTGTTTTACCTCTGAGCGGCACTTTTTTGCACACCATGGGCTAAATGGCCAGGTCACATGGACCCCGAAGGCTCAGAGAAGGTTGGGGCAGAGGACCCACTGGAACAGCTGTTGGGAGACAGATGGTAGGCTCCCGTCAAGGCCATCCAGCGTGTTCTTTAACGTGCACAGGGTATGGCTCTCCCGCATACGGAGCCACGGCTTAACGTCCCATCCGACGGACGGCGGTCTTTCCAAGCCCATCGGTGTCCCCTACTGAACGTGGGCAGGGCGGGGAATTTTTGCTGAGATAAATCTCAACGCTGACCCAGCTGGGACTCGACCTGGGAACTACAGATTACGTGCGGGTTTTGAAGGAACGAGATAGGTTGGGTTGGACTGTTTTACATTTGAACGGCACTTTTTTCTACACAATCGGCTAAATGGCCAAGTCGCAAGGATTTCGAAGGAGAAAGGGGACCCACTGAAACAGCCGTTGAGAGACAGACGGTAGCCTCCCGTCAAGGTCATCCAGTGTGTTCTTTAAATCAACTAAGATAGAAATCAGTGCATAGTTATGGCTCTCCCGCACAAGGGGCCACGGCTTAACGTCCCACCAGATAGACGGCAGCCTTTCCAAGCCCATTGGTGTCCCCTACTGACCGTGGGAAGAGTGGTCACTTTTGAGGGGGAAATGATATGACTAGCAGTTTTAAAACTCAAAGGGCGCTTGATATAAACTTCTCAGAAGAGCACACGATATATCACTCAATACGTTTGTGCATAAGCATAAATAAAATTATAAAATACTCCCTCAAGCATCTGCTTGCCGCAAAGATCTGACAAGAGCCTGTCAGTTTAATACGCCACAGAGTTGTTGGGTTGTTTTACCTCTGAGCGGGGGGCGGGGGTGGCTCAGTCGGTAGCGCGTCAGGCTAGTAATCTGTAGTTCCCAGGTTCGAGTCCCAACTGAATCAGCGTTGAGATTTATCTCCGCAAAACTCCCCGCCCTTCTCACGGTCAGTAGGGGACACCGATGGGCTTGGAAAGGCCGTCATCCGTCGGATGGGACGCTAAGCCGTGACTCCGTGTGAGGGAGAGACACCCTGTGCACGTTAAAGAACACGCTGGATGGCCTTGACGGGAGGCTTACCATCTGTCTCCCAACAGCTGTTCCAGTGGGTCCCCTACCCCAACCTTCTCTGAGCCTTCGGGGTCAGAGAAGTCACTTTTGAGTTTCGGGGTCCTCGTGACCTGGCCATCAGAGTGTCGCTCAGAGTGCCACTCAGAGGTAAAACAACCCAACCCACCTCCGAAACGTGGATTTCACCTTCTTTGTGTTTTGAGGACGAAAGGAGCCTGTCAAATTGGTGATTCAGTCCACCTCTTACTGTCATTAACCTGGCCAAGTCCCTACATTCGTAAAAAATCATTTTTTTCCAATCCACTCCCACCCTTCCTACACTTGCAACGACATATTAATTATATCTAAAAAAAACCCCTAAAAAACAGATAATTTCCGTGTTATGTCAACATAAAACTAACTTCGAAAAACGGGGCAGGGGTGGCTCAGTCGATAGCGCGCCAGGCTCGTAATCTGTAGTTTCCAGGTTCGAGTCCCAGCTGGGTCAGCGTTGAGATTTATCTCCGCAAATTTCCCCGCCCTGCCCACGGTCAGTAGGGGGCACCGATGGGCTTGGAAAGGCCGCCGTCCGTCGGATGGGACGTTAAGCCGTGGCCCCGTGTGCGGGAGAGCCATACACTGTGCACGTTACAGAACACGCTGGATGGCCTTGACGGGAGGCTACCATCTGTCTCCCAACAGCTGGTCCAGTGGGTCCCCTCCCCCAACCTTCTCTGAGCCTTCGGGGTCCATGTGACCTGGCCATTTAGCCCACGCTGTGCAAAAAAGTGCCGCTCAGAGGTAAAACAACCCAACTTCGAAAATCCATAAATGTAATTTTTTAAATATGCACATTTCATCCTACTTAGAACGAAACTCTGTTTTGCTTGCGGGATTAATCCAATCAATTTCAAAAACCCTACCCTATTTTTTTCTTTCTACATATCTGGGATTGGGTTCACAAATATCCTAAGCGAAAAATAATTAAGAAGAAATGTGAATAAAATGTTTTTCCTTAGTTGGAAAATTATTCATTCGTTATTTCACCTATCGTAGTCTGATTTTAATGGATTGACTATCATTGCATTATATTTGCGAGATCACGAACTAGTTTCATTTCTTCAGAAATAACTCTGCAATGATGATATGGCTCTTTTTCAATTACTTAAAAAATCATTTCTTTACTTAAAAGTGCTTCTCGTGCTCTGACACGCGCTGAGTTAGCTTTTTACAACAGAACGACGGCCACAGTTCCCTCAAAGGCACAGAATAAACACAGCCGGTTAATTAAAAACGCAGAATTTGCTAAAGTAACTTTATTTTTAAAAATACTTTCTAGGTACGACGATGGCTTGCTCTTAAGTGATACCCTGAGGTTCCGGTCTCTGCTTAATCTCTTTATGATTTGCAGTCCTATCAAATGCCCTCTAACGATTTGCTTGCAGGGGAAACAAATTCCATTTTTCAAACATTTTTCTTGGCGATCCTAAAAAATAAAGAGCACTCTCTGAGGCACTTAGCCTCTGGGTGGGGGTTGGGTTGTTTTACCTCTGAGCGGCACTTTTTTGCACACCATGGGCTAAATGGCCAGGCTACAAGGACCCCGAAGGCTTAGAGAAGGTTGAGGGAGGGGACCCACTGGAACAGCTGTTGGGAGACAGATGGTAGCCTCCCGTCAAGGCCATCCAGCGTGTTCTTTAACGTTGGGTTGTTTTACCTCTGAGCGGCACTTTTTTGCACACCATGGGCTAAATGGCCAGGCTACAAGGACCCCGAAGGCTTAGAGAAGGTTGGGGGAGGGGACCCACTGGAACAGCTGTTGGGAGACAGATGGTAGCCTCCCGTCAAGGCCATCCAGCGTGTTCTTTAACGTTGGGTTGTTTTACCTCTGAGCGGCACTTTTTTGCACACCATGGGCTAAATGGCCAGGCTACAAGGACCCCGAAGGCTTAGAGAAGGTTGGGGGAGGGGACCCACTGGAACAGCTGTTGGGAGACAGATGGTAGCCTCCCGTCAAGGCCATCCAGCGTGTTCTTTAACGTTGGGTTGTTTTACCTCTGAGCGGCACTTTTTTGCACACCATGGGCTAAATGGCCAGGTCACATGGACCCCAAAGGCTCAGAGAAGGTTGGGGGAGGGGACCCACTGGAACAGCTGTTGGGAGACAGATGGTAGCCTCCCGTCAAGGCCATCCAGCGTGTTCTTTAACGTTGGGTTGTTTTACCTCTGAGCGGCACTTTTTTGCACACCATGGGCTAAATGGCCAGGCTACAAGGACCCCGAAGGCTTAGAGAAGGTTGGGGGAGGGGACCCACTGGAACAGCTGTTGGGAGACAGATGGTAGCCTCCCGTCAAGGCCATCCAGCGTGTTCTTTAACGTGCACAGGGTATGTCTCTCCCGCACACGGAGCCACGGCTTAGCGTCCCATCCGACGGACGGTGGCCTTTCCAAGCCCATCGGTGTCCCCTACTGACCGTGGGCAGGGCGGGAAATTTTGCGGAGATAAATCTCAACGCTGACCCAGCTGGGACTCGAACCTGGGAACTACAGACCAGCAGGGCATGTCCTTGTGTAAATGTTGTATGAGAAACCAGGACAAGCCTAACATAGCTTCTAGGTTATCTCCGTCCTTTTTCGTAGGGAAGTATCCGTCTCTCTTATTTAAAAAAAATTCATATATTTCAATATGCACTGGTTTCCATAAATTAATAAAAATCCCTATGTTAAGTCAATGGGAAGCTAACGTCATAGCTCTATAATTTCTAAAATAAGTTTTTTTTTTGTTTTGAAGAATGTGATTGCAGATAAAGATCTCAATCAAATAAATCAATATCTCGATTTTCAACAATATTCGTTCAGTATTTAATGAGTTATGTAAGTTTGAATATTTAACAGTCTTAAGAAAGTTATACAAAACTGAAGAATAGTGAAAGAATTCTTTACACAAAATTCTAAAATAGAAACTTATTTTATTAAACACTTTGATACAATACTTATTACTAAGTTTTAATTAACTTCTGAAGTCAATTTTTGTGGCTGGCATTGTTATCGCTAAATATTCAAACTTCCATAACTCATTAAATACTGAACGAATATTGTTGAAAATCGAGATATTGATTTATTTGATTGAGATCTTTATCTGCAATCACATTCTTCGAAACAAAAAAAAAACCTATTTTAGAAATTATAGAGTTTTGGCATTAGCTTCCCATTGACTTAACATAAGGATTTTCCTTATTTTATGGAAACCAGTGTAATACACATGTTATTTAATATAAATAAAAAATAAATAATAAATACCCCCTCAAGCAGCTCCTTGCCACAGAGGTCTGACAGGAGCCTTTCAGTTTATATGCCACAGTAGAAGGTCTGAGAAGACGGCAGGACCTCAGCAGAGAAACAACACATACTTCCATGCCTTACCCGGACTCGAACCCAGGTCCCTTAGATCAGTAGCCAAGCGCGCTAACCACTAGGCCACGGGACGGCTAAAATAAACACCCCCTCAAGCAGCTGCTTGCCACAGAGCTCTGACAGGAGCCTGTCAGTTTATATGCCATAGTAGAAGGTCTGAGAGGATGGCAGGACCTCAGCAGAAAAACCACACAAACAGCCATGCCTAAATCCGGGGCTCGAACCCAGGTCCCTTAGATCAGTAGCCAAGCGTGCTAACCACTCGGCCACGGGACGGCTTTATTTAATATAATTAAACTTAATTTAAATCTTCAAATAAAAAGGTTCATAACATCAATGAGATCTTGATCAGCGGCAGATAATTCAACGGTCAGAGCACCTGACATGTTATCAGGAGGCCTGGGTTCGGATCCCACCCAAATCAAGACAAATTGATATCGACGTTAAACTTAGAGTGAGATACCTTCCGTAACAGAGAAATTAAAAATATATGTAAAAATTATTTTCATATTAATAAAAATAAATGATATGCTTCCGAAAATATATATTTGAAGGAAAAAAATCAATATTCCACTTCATTAGGGGTTGGGTTGTTTTACCTCTGAGCGGCACTTTTTTTGCCACCATGGGCTAAATGGCCAGGTCACTAGGACCCCAAAGGCTCAGAGAAGGTTGTGGAAAGGGATCCACTGGAACAGCTGTTGGAAGACAGATGGTAGCCTCCCGTCAAGGCCATCCAGCGTGTTCTTTAACGTGCACAGGGTACGGCTCTCCCGCACACGGAGCCGCGGCTTAACGTCCCATCCGACGGACGGCGGCCTTTCCAGGTCCATCGGTATCCCCTACTGACCGTGAGCAGGGCGGGGAGTTTTGCGGAGATAAGTCTCAATGCTGACCCAGCTGGGACTCGAACCTGGGAACTGCAGATTACGAGCTTGGCGGGCTACCGACTGAGCCTTCCCCGACCCACTTCATTAAGGAAAAAACAACAATTTTTGGTATACTTAAATTATTCAAAGAAATCAACTTTTTCGATCAGTTTTTCCAAGAGAAAAAATCCACCCCCGATTTTACAATATTTTTCGTATAAAGCTGATTTTGAGAGTTGAGCTTTTCACATGTCTTTTCATTCATTGAACCTATACATGTCCCAATACATGTTTCATTTTATAGTTGATTGTATTTTAGGATTCAACGCATTTCTGTTATTAATATTAATTTCTTGCGACCAATTCTTCTGCTGATTAGTAAAAGGATTAATACACGTGTTTCGTAAATTTTAATAATCCCCATACCCACACGTGCCAATTGGAAATTAAATGTATAGAAAAGAAATAGGAAAACATTTGTGTGACCTTCGTACACACAAACCCAGTTAACAATTCTTTTTCGTAAATTATGTTCTTGCAATGGAAAGATTATTTTCCGAAAGTAACAACCACTTCGACTACTAATTCGTTTGATTCTTTACGGTATATTTTTATGGAAAGTTTTTCATTTTTTACATAAATCTAATTTTTGTTAACGAAGGGATTTAAAACATCTGCCCTAAGAACGAACAGAAACATTTCACTTTGTCCACTTTACAAAGGTTTTGCACTTCGTTAAAGCAGATTTCTGTCCGTTCTGCTTCATGTTCAAAAATAATCTTCTTAAATAACTGAGATTAAAATCCTTATTAAAAATTATGAATTTCACAGGTGAAAAAGAAAAACAAGAGAGAACTTTCTGGATAACGAGAAAATATCCCCAACAACGGTAAATCTGTTCTTCTAAGTTCTAGCAACTTCTAAACATTCCGAGTTTTAAGACTTAAAAATATAAACTGAATTCGAAATACTATTTTGTTTTTCGCTTCATTTATTATTAAATGCACGAAGGACGTTGGTGATTCGGATTTGGGCTCAAAACATCGTCATCTGCACTTTTGTTTCTCGTAAGCTAAGTTTTAGGGGGAAAGGTGAACTGGTTTAATCATCATTCTGCATCGCAGAATGTAACAGTTAATTACTTAACAAATGTAAACATTGTACAGTCGCTCAAAAAAGTATCCGAACACTATGGTTGATTACAGAATTTAGAAAAAATATCGCGCTTCCGACTGAGCCACCCCCGCCCCAGGGGGGAAAGTAGGGAAGCGATTAGAGTGAAAAGTGGGGAGAGACAAGATCGAATCAAAATGAACCGGAACTCTTTTCCAGTAAAAACGTTTTCTCTCCGTTTTAGGGACGAGGGTAGCTTAGTTGGTAGCGCGTCAGGCTTATAATGTGCAGTTCCCAGGATCGAGCCACAGACTGACCACCGTTGAGATTTATCTCCGAAAAATCCTCGCCCTTCCCTCGGTAAGTAGGGGACACCAATGGTCTTGGAAAGGCCACTCCGTCGGATGGAGGGTTAAAACGTGGCTCCGTGTGCGGGAGAGCCATAAACCTGTGCACGTTAAAGAACACGTTGGATGGCATTGACGGGTGTCTATCATCTGTCTCCTAACAGTTGTCCAGTGGGTCTCCTGTCCCCAACATTCTCTCAGCCCTAGGGTCAAGCCATTTAGCCCATTGTGTGCAAAAAAGGTGCCGCTCACATGGTTGGGTTGGGTTGTTTTACCTCTGAGCAGCACTTTTTTGCACACCATGGGCTAAATGGCCAGGTCACATGGACCCCGAAGGCTCAGAGAAGGTTGGGGGAGGGGACCCACTGGAACAGCTGTTGGGAGACAGATGGTAGCCTCCCGTCAAGGCCATCCAGCGTGTTCTTTAACGTTGGGTTGTTTTACCTCTGAGCGGCACTTTTTTGCACACCATGGGCTAAATGGCCAGGTCACATGGACCCCGAAGGCTCAGAGAAGGTTGGGGGAGGGGACCCACTGGAACAGCTGTTGGGAGACAGATGGTAGCCTCCCGTCAAGGCCATCCAGCGTGTTATTTAACGTGCACAGGGTATGTCTCTCCCGCACACGGGGCCACGGCTTAACGTCCCATCCGACGGACGGCGGCCTTTCCAAGCCCATCGGTGTCCCCTACTGAAGGTGGGCAGGGCGGGGAATTTTGCGGAGATAAATCTCACCACTGACCCAGCTGGGACTCGAACCTGGGAACTACAGATTACGAGCCTGGCGCTCTACCGACTGAGCCACCCCCGCCCCACAACCCAAGTTAAAGAGTGCAGAATGTTCAAGCCAGGAATATATAACATACAGTATAAGTTACCGAAAATTGGTTTTACAGAAATGGCTTGGAAACTATCACATTTACTTTCAACTACGAATCATTAAAAGTCATTACTCCATCCATTTGAAATCGTAAAGAGCATTTCCCTTATTCTCTATTAGAAATTGTAAATGAGCACTGGCCCCTTTCTAGAATGTTTCCTTCCAGGTACCATTGCTTATAGTGCTGATTAGAAAGAAGTACAGACGCTCAAGAAAAGTATCCGAACACTATGTTTGATTACAGAATTCAGAAAAAATATCTGGCAACGATTTTTTTAAGAAATTAGTGATCTGGCAACCTTCGTGTCACGTGACACGAAGGTTGCCAGATTACTAATTTCTAAAGAAAATCGTTGCCAGATATTTTTTCTGAATTCTGAAATCTACCATAGTGTTCGAATATTTTTTAATATGTATAATGCGTATGAATATATAATGCAATGAATATGGAGCGTGTGCAGTTACCGTTCACAGCAAACTGGAGCGGTTGCGGTTAATGTTCACAGCACATTGAATCGTGTGAGCTCACAAAGACCTAGATCGTGTGGGCTCACTCACGGAAATATTGAGCGTGTGCAGTTACCGTTCACAGCAAACTGGAGCGTGTACAGTTGCTGTACACGCTCCAGATATTTTTCCTGAATTCTGTAATCACGTGACACGAAGGTTGCCAGATCACTAATTTCTAAAGAAAATCGTTGCCAGATATTTTTTCTGAATTCTGAAATCTACCATAGTGTTCGAATATTTTTTAATATGTATAATGCGTATGAATATATAATGCAATGAATATGGAGCGTGTGCAGTTACCGTTCACAGCAAACTGGAGCGGTTGCGGTTAATGTTCACAGCACATTGAATCGTGTGAGCTCACAAAGACCTAGATCGTGTGGGCTCACTCACGGAAATATTGAGCGTGTGCAGTTACCGTTCACAGCAAACTGGAGCGTGTACAGTTGCTGTACACGCTCCAGATATTTTTCCTGAATTCTGTAATCACGTGACACGAAGGTTGCCAGATCACTAATTTCTAAAGAAAATCGTTGCCAGATATTTTTTCTGAATTCTGAAATCTACCATAGTGTTCGAATATTTTTTAATATGTATAATGCGTATGAATATATAATGCAATGAATATGGAGCGTGTGCAGTTACCGTTCACAGCAAACTGGAGCGGTTGCGGTTAATGTTCACAGCACATTGAATCGTGTGAGCTCACAAAGACCTAGATCGTGTGGGCTCACTCACGGAAATATTGAGCGTGTGCAGTTACCGTTCACAGCAAACTGGAGCGTGTACAGTTGCTGTACACGCTCCAGATATTTTTCCTGAATTCTGTAATCACGTGACACGAAGGTTGCCAGATCACTAATTTCTAAAGAAAATCGTTGCCAGATATTTTTTCTGAATTCTGAAATCTACCATAGTGTTCGAATATTTTTTAATATGTATAATGCGTATGAATATATAATGCAATGAATATGGAGCGTGTGCAGTTACCGTTCACAGCAAACTGGAGCGGTTGCGGTTAATGTTCACAGCACATTGAATCGTGTGAGCTCACAAAGACCTAGATCGTGTGGGCTCACTCACGGAAATATTGAGCGTGTGCAGTTACCGTTCACAGCAAACTGGAGCGTGTACAGTTGCTGTACACGCTCCAGATATTTTTCCTGAATTCTGTAATCACGTGACACGAAGGTTGCCAGATCACTAATTTCTAAAGAAAATCGTTGCCAGATATTTTTTCTGAATTCTGAAATCTACCATAGTGTTCGAATATTTTTTAATATGTATAATGCGTATGAATATATAATGCAATGAATATGGAGCGTGTGCAGTTACTGTTCACAGCAAACTGGAGCGGTTGCGGTTAATGTTCACAGCACATTGAATCGTGTGAGCTCACAAAGACCTAGATCGTGTGGGCTCACTCACGGAAATATTGAGCGTGTGCAGTTACCGTTCACAGCAAACTGGAGCGTGTACAGTTGCTGTACACCCTCCAGATATTTTTTCTGAATTCTGTAATCACGTGATACGAAGGTTGCCAGATCACTAATTTCTAAAGAAAATCGTTGCCAGATATTTTTTCTGAATTCTGAAATCTACCATAGTGTTCGAATATTTTTTAATATATATATAATGCGTATGAATATATAATGCAATGAATATGGAGCGTGTGCAGTTACCGTTCACAGCAAACTGGAGCGGTTGCAGTTAATGTTCACAGCACATTGAATCGTGTGAGCTCACAAAGACCTAGGTCGTGTGGGCTCACTCACGGAAATATTGAGCGTGTGCAGTTGCTGTACACGCTCCAGATATTTTTCCTGAATTCTGTAATCATGTGACACGAAGGTTGCCAGATCACTAATTTCTAAAGAAAAAATTTCTAAAGAAAATCTGTAGTACCCAGGTTCGAGTCCCAGCTGGGTCAGCGTTGAGATTTATCTCCGCAAAATTCCCCGCCCTGCCCACGGTCAGTAGGGGGACACCGATGAGCTTGGAAAGGCCGCCGTCCGTCGGATGGGACGTTAAGCCGTGGCCCCGTGTGCGGGAGAGCCATACCCTGTGCACGTTAAAGAACACGCTGGATGGCCTTGACGGGAGGCTACCATCTGTCTCCCAACAGCTGTTCCAGTGGGTTCCCTCCCCCAACCTTCTCTGAGCCTTCGGGGTCCATGTGACCTGGCCATTTAGCCCATGGTGTGCAAAAAGGTGCTGCTCAGAGGTAAAACAACCCAACCCAAATCACCCAATCCCCTTTTTTTGCTCTACATCCGGGTCTGCCTCAACTTAATTTTTTTGGTAAAAACGATGTCCTTTTCTCGTACGTTTTGGCCAGGTATAAAAGTCTGATTAAGTTCATCTTCAAATTTGAGACTCGCTTATATGAAATTTATTAATTTATTAAGGAAACAAATAAATCGATGGCAATTTCTGAACTCTCACACAAACCCTCAGACTCAAAACGTTAAAGTAATCCACAAGACTCGGTGACTTTTGCTCAATCAGAGAAAAAGAAACTCTAGATGCTTATTTTGGATCACACTATACACAAATGGCTCGCAATGGCCTCTCTTTCAACACTTACAAAGAACTTCAGTTTTTTTCTCTTTCAAAAGGAAAAAGAAAAGACTCGAGTCCAACTGATAGTTCGCAGAACCTCGACGAAACTCAGAAATCGATTTCACCATTCCCTCTCCCCCACACCCACCTCAAGACCTTTTTTTTCTCTTACCTCCCACGTCTCCTTTCTCCCCCCTCCCTTCCCCCAACTGTAGGGTCTTTAAAAGTGACAGCACATACCTAGAGGAAAGAAAAATGGCCGATAGAAGACCCCACGGGCAATTCCCTCGAACAATGGCTACAGAACCCTCACTGCCAGCTCCTTACACGACCGTCGACCAAATGATAGTGCTGAAGAGAGTACGGAGGTACATCGGGAACGAGGGAGGGACGAGATGGAGAGATCCGAAGAGGTGGGAGGGAGAAGCTCCTCTGGAAGATGCGGACAGTAAAAGAAGAGGAGCAAGATGCAAGAAAAAGTTAAAGGACAGCACAGCAACGACCCTGCACACCCAGCTTGCTATTTCCGCCAAAATGAATGCTCGTCCAAACGTGTACTGCACGTTGAGCAGGAAGGTTCAGCCTTCCCGCGTGTTCTTGTCTTCGCTTCTCCTCCCTCCATCCTCATCCCCTCTACCATCCATATGGATGCGGAGGAAAACCACCAGCATCCGTCTCCGTAACTCTGAGAGAAAGACAGAGACACGTGCATACTCACACATACACACAGGCACAGAAAGCCGAAGCACAAAAGTTTTCTTTTTTGTTTATTTACTTTATTCGAACCGTGGGAGAGAACATCCCCAACGTGGTGAAAATATTTTTTTTTTCTTTTTATTCCATCTTCTTGTTGTTTTGTGTATTTCTTCTACGTGTGTGTATCTAAAGGCTGGTGCGCTTTAAAATCACGTTCTTCTATAATAACTCGGTGCGATTCTAGTTTCTTTCGTCGATTTTTATTTTTTCATTTGGGATGGAGAGTGCAAAAGGCTTCCCTCCGCGGAATGCAATAACAATGGACGACGTCTTCGGTACGAGTGGATTTTTCTTTTTGTTGTTGTTATTGAGAATAGAGCACTCACTTCAATTTCTACGCTATCCCCAGCCACTCGAAGAGGCAACTGAAAAGTTTCATTTTCTGTCAGAGTTTAAGGCTTCGGATTCGTCTTCTCAATTGCCGATCGGTGACCGGTTCCGTCAAGTGGGGTGAAAGGTTAAAGAAGACTGGCCATAAAGAAACGCAGTCTGTAGTTCGCAGATTCGAGATCACACGGATTCAGTGTTGACCTTTATATCCGCAAAATCCCAACTCCTCCATCAGTTCACCTCTACGAATATATGCAAGATTCAGGTCTTGCAAAACAAAATATTGAGATCTGCGTTCGATGTCCCTTGGTTTGTTACTAACAGACACTTCATAAAGACTTGGGCATCAACTACATATATAAATAAAAATAAATAATAAATATCCCCTCAAGCAGCTGCTTGCCACAGAGGTCTGACAGGAGCCTGTCAGTTTACATGCCACAGTGAAAGGTCTGAGAGGATGGCAGGACCTCAGCAGAAAAACGACACATACATCCATGCCTTACCCGGAGCTCGAACCCAGGTCCCTTAGATCAGTAGCCAAGCGTGCTAATCATACTCATATTAAATTCATCTCAAAAAGGTTTTGTTGAGGCTCTTTAAAATAATCTTAATGAGATTATTTCTTCTTTGCTTAATTATAATCATAATGTTCTTAATAAATACAAAGCTTTCTCTGACCTAAAATGATGGCTTTCTCTGACCTAAAATGATGGCTTTTTCTGAGGAAAGCTACTCGTTTTAGGTCTCTTGTGCATGATATATGCTATTTTTAGCTTGTGTTTTGTGTTAGCCCCTAGGGGCCCACCCACGGGTGGTTTACTTATGCCAACTGGGCATATTCTCAGATGGAGATGGCAATGGGTAAAGTTTTACCTTCGTGTCACGCGACACGAAGGTTGGGTTGGGTTGTTTTACCTCTGAGCGGCAATTTTTTGCATACCATGGGCTAAAAATGGCCAGGCCACATGGACCCCGAAGGCTCAGAGAAGGTTGGGGGAGGGGACCCACTGGAACAGCTGTTGGGAGACAGATGGTAGCCTCCCGTCATGGCCATCCAGCGTGTTCTTTAACGTTGAGTTGTTTTACCTCTGAGCGGCACTTTTTTGCACACCATGGGCTAAATGGCCAGGTCACATGGACCCCGAAGGCTCAGAGAAGGTTGGGGGAGGGGACCCACTGGAACAGCTGTTGGGAGACAGATGGTAGCCTCCCGTCAAGGCCATCCAGCGTGTTCTTTAACGTGCACAGGGTATGGCTCTCCCGCACAGGGAGCCACGGCTTAACGTCCCATTCGACGGACGGCGGCCTTTCCAAGTCCATCGGTGTCCCCTACTGACCGTGGGCAGGGCGTGGAATTTTGCGGAGATAAATCTCAACGCTGACCCAGCTGGGACTCGAACCTGGGAACTACAGATTACGAGTCTGGCGCGCTACCGACTGAGCCACCCCCGCCCCAAACACATTTAGGCCACTGTGTGCAAACAAAGTGTCGCTCAGAAGCAAAACAACCTAATTTTACAATTTATTACAAATTTAGTTACACGAGAATTTATTTCACTATAAATTCCAGAAAATCATCTACATAAAGAAACTATAAAACGAAAGAATCCGATCGTTGAACAATTTACGGAACTTCTCCTTCTCTCTCTGATCAATTACCGTACGCAAAACCCTCCCCTCTCTTAATTTCGGTACGAGAAACCTCTTTCTTCAATTAACCATCGTCAGCATCTATCCCTCTTTAGAATTTCGATCACAAAGCACCCCTTATTCATTCTAAACAGAATCGCGTGAGGTGGGTGGCAGAGACGAACAATAAAGCGGACAAGCGCTGTGGTCACCTGACACCGCAATACCCGTAGACAAAATTGCGGTAATTAAATTTTTTTTCTCTTGTTGTCTTCGCTCAGAAACCGAAACCGAACACCGCACCCAATTTCCGGTTGGCCTTGTCGAGATCGGTTTTAATGTGCTTAAAATATTTAACGCGACAGTGACGCAATCACTCTGCCATCTCCAGTGACCAATTACACATCCCCCCCCACCCCGCTTTCTTTGTCCACTTCATCAGTGGGAGTCATCCCTCTCTCGAATGCTCTAGAAGGGAAACTGTAGACGACCCCGGGAGAAGTTCGACGGCGAAGACGAACGAAAAAGAAAGACGCAACGTAATTCGATGCTTCTGTGAACTCTGCGTGTACGGTTTGCGTAGAAATCGATTTCAACTTAATTCAGCATCCACCCGTAAAGGTATGGATTTGTGGAAGCAGGTACAGTCGCTCAAAAAAGTATCCGAACACTATGGTTGATTATAGAATTCAGAAAAAATATCCGTCAACGACTTTTTTTTAGAGCAACGATTTTTTTTCTGGCAACCTTCTTGTCACGTGACACGAAGGTTGCCAGATCACTAATTTCTAAAAAAAATCGTTGCCAGATATTTTTCCTGAATTCTGTAATCAACCATAGTGTTCGGATACTTTTTTGAGCGACTGTAAATAAAATAAATATATACCCCCTCAAGCAGCTGCTTGCCACAGAGGTCTGACAGGAGCCTGTCAGTTCATATGACATAGTAGAAGGTCCGAGAGGATGGCAGGACCTCAGCAGAGAAACGACACAAACAGCCATGCCTTACCCGGGGCTCGAACCCGGGTCCCTTAGATCAGTAGCAAAACGTGCTAACCACTCGGCCATGGGAGCGACTGTAGGTGGTCATATTATTTTGATACTAGATCGTGTGGGCTCACTCACGGAAATATTGAGCGTGTGCAGTTGATGTACACGCTCCAGATATTTTTCCTGAATTCTGTAATCACGTGACACGAAGGTAGCCAGATCACTAATTTCTAAAAAAATCGTTGCCAGATACTTTTTCTGAATTCTGTAATCAACCATAGTGTTCGGATATTTTTTCGAGCGACTGTATCTTTAGATTGGCATCTATAAAAAAATTTTTTCGTAATTAAAAGATTTTTTAACGTTCACAAAATTTAGCAATAGTAAAAGAAATCAATTCTTCAAAACAAAAAAAAATGTTTTAACTGGGGAGACTATGAGACTGCGCAGTTGATGCTTCGACAGTTCATAGAGTTTTATTGATAGGGCATTGATCTGTGGGATCTCAGAAGTGTAAAGGGAACAGAGCGCACTGGACTGCATCTAGTCTAAACATTAATCGTCCATGGAGTCCGTCGGATGGGACCCCTTGTGCGGGAGAGAGATTAAGCCGTGACCCTTTGTGCGGGAGAGCCATATCCTGTGCACGTTAAAGAATACGCTGATGGCCTTACGGGAGACTACCATCCGTCCCCAACAGCTATTCCAGTGGGTCCCCCCCCCAACCTTCTCTGAGCCTTCGGGGTCCTTGTGACCTGACCATTTAGCCCATGGTGTGCAAAAAAAGTGCCGCTCAGAGGTAAAACAACCCAACGTTAAAGAATACGCTGATGACCTTGACGGGAGACTACCATCCGTCTCCCAACAGCTATTCCAGTGGGTCCCCTCCCCCAACCTTCTCTGAGCCTTCGTGGTCCATGTGACCTGGTCATTTAGCCCATGGTGTGCAAAAAAGTGCCGCTCAGAGGTAAAACAACCCAACGTTAAAGAACACGCTGGATGGCCTTGACGGGAGAGTACCATCTGTCTCCCAACAGCTGTTCCAGTGGGTCCCCTCCCCAACCTTCTCTGAGCCTTCGGGGTTCATGTGACCTGGCCATTTAGCCCATGGTGTGCAAAAAAGTGCCTCTCAGAGGTAAAACAACCCAACCTAAGTTGAATCTTCAGTTTCAACGATGTTCCACCGAAGCAGATGAGGCAGACCATCTTCATCATAATAAGACGAAAATGACGACCATCTGAAGAATGGTCTGCTTCATCGAATCCTCTTTTTCTTGGAATGATCTTCTTCGAATGGTGAAGTTGGATTCTGGAGGGAAACACCCAAGCTTGCTCAAAAGGAAAATGCTTCCCCCATATACGTGTATACACGCAAAACAACTGTTGAAGCGGTATTATTGCGAATGTCTTTCCCAAACAACCATCCGCGGACCTGCGCATAGCGACTTCCACCTATTCGGACCATGAAGAATCACTTGGAAGGAAAATCCTTCTGACTTGATGACAAGGTAACAGCCAAGGTGCGCCGCTGAGTGTACCGAATAAGCCCTGATTTCTTCAACGCGGGAATCGCACAGCTGGTGTATAGGTGGAACAAATGTTTCAATCAATCTGGAGATTGCGTTGGGAAACAAAAGCGATTTCTCTGATGTTCTTGTCTGGCACAACCACGGATATTATTCGGAATAAATCTCGTAGGATATGACAACCAGGGCCAGATCTGAGGAGTCTAAAATTTAAAAAAGCAACACCCCATACATCAGGGGGGGAGTGACTCAGTCGGTGGCGCGCCAGGCTCGTAAACTGCAGGTTCGAGTCCCAGCTGGGTCAGCGTTGAGATTTATCTCCGCAAAATTCCCCGCCCTGCCCACGGTCAGTAGGGGACACCGATGGGCTTGGAAAGACCGCCGTCCGTCGGATGGGACGTTAAGCCGTGGCGCCGTGTGTGGGAGAGACATACCCTGTGCACGTTAAATAACATGCTGGATGGCCTTCACGGGAGTCTACCATCTGTCTCCCAACAACCGTTCCAGTGTCTCCCCTCTCCCAACCTTCTCTGAGCCTAGGGGTACTTGTGACGTGGCAGTTTAGCCCATTGTGTCCAAAAAAGTGCCGCTCAGACGTAAACCAACCAACAACCAACCCCCGAACGTAAGGGTAAAGAAGACTAAAAATTGTTAAACTTGTGCCTATTTCGCGCATTTTTCAAGAATGTTTTTTAAAATCTCTAAAACGTAGGGAAAAATGTTACACTGGAATGGAAATACAGTCTCTTGCCCCTCCCCCTTTAAGGGCGGCGGTAGCTCAGTCGGAAGCGCGCCAGGCTCATAATCTGTAGTTCCCAGGTTCGAGTCCCAGCTGGGTCAGCGTTGAGATTTATCTCTGCAAAATTCCCCGCCCTGCCCACGGTCAGTAAGGGACACCGTTGGGCTTGGAAAGACCGCCGTCCGTCGGATGGGACGTTAAGCCGTGGCGCCGTGTGCGGGAGAGCCATACCCTGTGCACGTTAAAGAACTCGCTGGATGGCCTTGACGGGAGGCTACCATCTGTCTCCCAACAGCTGTTCCAGTGGGTCCCCTCCCCCAACCTTCTCTGAGCATTCGGGGTCCTTGTGGCCGGGCCATTTAGCCCATGGTGTGCAAAAAAGTGCCGCTCAGAGGTAAAACAACCCAACGTTAAAGAACACGCTGGATGGCCTTGACGGGAGACTACCATCTGTCTCCCAACAGCTGTTCCAGTGGGTCCCCTCCCCCAACCTTCTCTGAGCCTTCGGGGTCCATGTGACCTGGCCATTTAGCCCATGGTGTGCAAAAAAGTGCCGCTCAGAGGTAAAACAACCCATCCCTCCCCCTTTATTTTTTTTTTCTAGATCCGGACTTGAGCGGTCACAACTGTATGTAAATAAGATATCAGTAAGATTTTCTCAGTCAGTTGCATAAAATAAGATGAAGTTAGAATCAGTTGCATAAAATAAGATGTTAATGCATCTAGGATTGCATCTCGGGAATTATGATGATCAAACAAAGACAAGAAATAATGTGCAAATACATTAAGAGGCCTCGTCATTTAGGTACATTTCCATGTTACGTCAACAGAACTCGGTAACTTCTTAAACAAGTTCGATTTATTGTTTACGTCACAGACATTTTTAATCCACAATAAGCCTCGCTTGAGAATAAGGAAATGCTGTAAATTGTACTGTCAATGCATTGTTTTAAAATAATGAGTGAAATTATTTTGAGTTGTGCGTCAATGCATTTACAAGTGCAACAGATTCAACAGAAAATTCTGCTCGATTGATGAGATGAGGAAATAGATGGTCCTGATGCTCGAGAGGGATGCGGAGCATCCTCTTTGGCATTCGCGGAGTGTGATGCTGAAACTTATTCTACATGCAATGCATATTTAATGCATCGGAAAGGATATTTTTCATCCATCTCTTTTAGAAGTTGGGTTGTTTTACCTCTGAGCGGCACTTTTTTGCACACCATTGTCTAAATGGCCAGGTCACAAGGACCCCGAAGGTTCAGAGAAGGTTGGGGGAGGGGACCCACTGGAACAGCTTTTGGGAGACAGATGGTAGCCTCCCGTCAAGGCCATCAGAGTATTCTTTAACGTGCACAGGGTATTGCTCTAACACACACGGTACCACGGCTTAACGTCTCATCCGACGGACGGCGGCCTTTCCAAGCCCGTCGGTGTCCCCTACTGATCGTGGGCAGGGCGGGGAATTTTGCGGAAATAAATCTCAACACTGACCCAGCTGAGACTCGAACCTGGGAACTACAGATTACGAGCCTGGCGCGCTACCGACTGAGCCACCCCCGCCTCTCCTATTTGGCATTCGCGGAGTATGATGCTGAAACTTATTCTACATGCAAGTACACATACAATGCATATTTTATGCTTCGGAAAGGATATTTTTCATCCATCTCTTTTAGAAGAGATAGAGAGTTTATAATATTGCAGTTTCTACATTTTCGAGATAAAATGGAGAGAAGAATTTCTAACCTAATGTAATATCGGTATTCCAACACTTTATTAATTGCATGTGATGTATGCATTTCTATCAATAATCTAAGAAACTTGTAAACATTTAAAGCTATAAAACGTTTTAATTGGCGAAGGTCGTAACAGATAAGCCTGTTTTGTAATGGCTTATTTTCTGGTGTAATATTTTTTCCTTTGATAAAAAAAAAGCTATATGAAAGCGTCTTCCGATTTACGTGGGTGCGTTTAAAAAAATGGATGTAAATATTAAATATCAATTTCCCCATAAATAATGGAAATGGAAGGGATGTGTGGGACGTACCGCCTCAAAACTCGTACAGTCGCGCAAAGAAATATCCGAACACTACGGTTGATTTCAGAATTCAGAAAAAATATCTGTCAACGATTTTTTTTTTAGAAATTAGTGATCTGGCAACCTTCGTGTCACGTGACACGAAGATTGCCAGATATGCGATTTTTAATATGCGATTTTTTTCTTTAAATGTATCAAAGAATTTAATGCATATACTTTACGTAATTCTAAGCCACCAAGATATCTATATATCTTAACAATTTCTCCCTTTTTTTGCTTCAAAATACAGCTGAAAGTATGATTTTTGACAATTTCAAGTATCTCTATATATTTGTCAAATGAATATCCCCAAAATAAAAGCCTATATGACAAATACGACTTAATCCACTAATGTTTGTAATTTACTCTATGCTAAAAATTCTACCAATTAGACATACATTTGTTTTTAGAGTGATGATATTTTTTAAGTAAAATTGCTTTAATTTTCACGTTCATCCGGATTTAAACAACTTCAGAGAGAAAGGTCCAAAATGTTGAGTTCCTTTGACCGAAAAAGAAATTGCTCATAAGCCTCATGAAATTATCAGTTGCCTCTTGAAATTAGAAGTGAAAAAAATTTAAATATCTTTAAGCAGAATTTAAAACGTTTTCTCTTTTCTTTGGAAGATGTTGCACCTATGTTTAAATAATCAAGTATTAAGTAAAAATCTATTGTACATATATCGGAAAAAGGGCACACATTATTTGTAATCTTTGTAGTGAGTAAGTCGTTATTGATTTTTGCATTAATTTCCTTTAGTGGCCCAGACAAACCATATGGTTTTTGGGTTGACTCATATTTTTCTATGTTATGAATTGTATATGATGATGATATTTTAGGGAAAGGGCTCAGTCGATAGCGCACCAGGCTCGTAATCTACAGTTCCCAGGTTCGACTCCCGGCTGAGCCAGGGTTGAGATTTGTCTCCGCAAAAAACTCCGCTCTGTCCTTGATCAGTAAGGGGTTTTTTTCGTTTTGGGTTGAAAAGATCGGGTTCCTTGCTGCCGTGGGAAAAGATTAATTTGGTGATTTGGGGGATCGCTGGTTTTGTCTCCCCTGGTAGTATTTATCGGATATAAATCGCAACTCTCACAGAGTTGGGAGTCGAACCTGGGAACACAGATTACGAGCCTTGCGCGCTACCGACTGAGCCACCCGCGCCCCTCAGATAACTGATAAATATCATGTAAAATAATTACTGATAATTAACATTCAATAAGCATTTTTTTCGGATAATCTATTTCCTTCTGTTAAAATAAAAAAACAATACTTTTTACTCTCTTATTCAACTGTAGAAATGTATCTTCACCTCCATAAGGAGAATAATTATTTTAAAGAAAGGAATTCCTAACACTCTCATTTTAAAATGAAAAAACGATCTGAAAAAAAAACCATCTTACAATTATTCTCGCGACATTATCCTCTGCGGACGTAATCGAGATTCTCAATCAAATGCATCACGAGTCAAAATGACCGCAGCACACAAACCGCGATGATATTAGAAAAGCCCCCCTCCCCCATCCACCCCTCCTCCCCCTTCCTCTCCTCCTTCCCCTTCCTCTCCTCCACCCCACTTTCAACTTCCGTCTTCCGACTGAATAAGAGTGAAAAATATCGTCTCCTTGGAGACACAGAAAATGCGTTTTGCCTTACTACAGCTTTTGCCTTCCAACGCAAATGCAACCCGCGTTGCATACCAAAGAGGAGGTTGAGCACATTCCTAGGGAGCATTCGCCACCTCATACTCATCGTTCATCATTCATCTACTAGCAGAGGATGTGTTCCGAAAGAGGAGGAGGAGGAAGAAGAAGAGATGACCGACCTGCACGAGAATCACATAACTGCAAATGGGTTTCCATACCTCATCCCCGCAAAAGCACGAGCACATCGCGGAGCTGCGAGTGTCACACGACGACGCTAGCGCACACAGACACACATCTCGTGAGCTTGGCTTTCGTTCTCTTTGATTAGGGATGCTGCAATTCGGTTTTGCACTTCCGCAGCGAATCGGGAATAGATGGACGAAGAAAAAAAGAGATCGTGTTAGGAAAAAGATTATTTTCGTAGAAAAAGAAAAATATGATGTAGGTATGGGATGCGCGAAAAGATATAAATCTAAGAGGAGCAATTAATCAAGAGCTACAGTCGCTCAAAAAAATATCCGAACACTATGGTTGATTACAGAATTCAGAAAAAATATCTGGCAACGATTCTTTTTTTAGAAATTAGTGATTTGGCAACCTTCGTGTTGTCACGTGACACGAAGGTTGCCAGATCACTAATTTCTAAAGAAAAAATCGTTGCCAGATATTTTTTCTGAATTCTGTAATCAACCATAGTGTTCGGATATTTTTTTATGTATATAATGCGAATGAATATATAATGCAATGAATATGGAGCGTGTGCAGTTACCGTTCACAGCAAACTGGAGCGGTTGCGGTTAATGTTCACAGCACATTGGATCGTGTGAGCTCACAAAGACCTGGATCGTGTGGGCTCACTCACGGAAATATTGAGCGTGTGCAGTTACCGTTCACAGCAAACTGGAGCGGTTGCGGTTAATGTTCACAGCACATTGGATCGTGTGAGCTCACAAAGACCTAGATCGTGTGGGCTCACTCACGGAAATATTGAGCGTGTGCAGTTACCGTTCACAGCAAACTGGAGCGTGTGCAGTAACTGCACACGCTCCAGTTTGCTGTGAACGGTAACTGGAGCGTGTACAGTTGCTGTACACGCTCCAGATATTTTTTCTGAATTCTGTTAATCACGTGACACGAAGGTTGCCAGATCACTAATTTCTAAACAAATCGTTGCCAGATATTTTTTCCCAATTCTGTAATCAACCACAGTGTTCGGATATATTTTGTGTGCGACTGTAGGCAATACTAGATGCAACTTGACTCAAAAACAACTGAGCAGCACAAAAGCTCTAACATAAAATTTCAGAGAATATTAGCATAAAATTCTAAATTACTGTTTTCTTCACAAATGAATATAAAAAATTGAAATAAGCGTAAATGTGAAAAACTATGCCTACTGTAATCATTCATTTATCTATTTAACAAAATCGGATATCACTGACTGATTGGATTTTTTTAAAAAAAAAAATAAAAGTAACGGTTGGGTTGGGTTGTTTTACCTCTGAGCGGCACTTTTTTGCACACTATGGGCTAAATGGCCAGGTCACAGGGACCACAAAGGCTCAGAGAATGTTGGGGGAGGGGACCCACTGGAACAGCTGTTGGGAGACAGATGGTAGTCTCCCGTCACGGCCATCCAGGGTGTTCTTTAAAGTGCACAGGGTATGGCTCTCCCGCACACGGGGCCACGGCTTAACGTCCCATCCGACGGACAGCGGCCTTTCCAAGTCCATCGGTGTCCCCTACTGACCGTGTGCAGGGCGGGGAATTTTGCGGAGATAAATCTCAACGCTGACCCAGCTGGGACTCGAACCTGAGAACTACAAATTACGAGCCTGGCGCGCTACCGAATGAGCCACCCCCGCCCCTAAAAGTAAAGGTCAGATGCAACATCTCTTACTTCCATCTCGAATGAAGATCGAAAAGCCTTCTTACACCGGATGTGGGAGGTGCTCAAGTATCATCAGTTATACATTGACAGGTAACCGAGTTGGGTTTCCTGTCAAAGTATTACTATTGGCCCTTTAACGTGGAAAATGCTGACGTGACCACACAGAAACAAGGAACGGAGAAAAAGTATGTCCCTGGGTCTTTCTGCTTTAGAACCTTTGTGTAGTCAGGATAAGAATTCGGCTTGGGGATATCCCAGCAGGGACCAGTGTTTCTCGGCCAAGATTTGCTTGCGGCGAGGTGGATCGGTGTCACATGCGAGGCCTTAGTGGAAGGTTGGGTTGTTTTACCTCTGAGCGGCACTTTTTTCTACACCATGGGCTAAATGGCAAGGTCACATGAACCCCGGAGGCTCAGAGAAGGTTGGGGAAGGGGACCCACTGGACAGCTGTTGGGAGACAGATGGTAGCCTCCCGTCAAGGCCATCCAGCGTGTTCTTTAACATGCACAGGGTATGGCTCTCCCGCACACGGGACCACGGCTTAACGTCCCATCCGACGGGCGGCGGTCTTTCCAAGCCCATCGGTGTCCCCTACCGACCGTGGGCAGGGTGGGGAATTTTGCGGAGATAAATCTCAATGCTGACCCAGCTGGGACTCGAACCTGGGAACTACAGATTACGAGCCTGGCGCGCTACCGACTGAGCCACCCCAGCCCCCTTAGTGGAAGGCCGACCTTGTATATTATCATTGCAAATACTGCTAAATGTGTTGTACAAATCTGTACAGTCTTTGGATAATTCATGCGACCACCCAGCTTGCCATTTCCTGACAAGTGATTTAGTTGAACATGCTCGGAATCCTCAGGTTCAAAGATATTGCATCCCCACAGAAAGCAATTTTCGACACTCGTTCAGAACAGAAAAACTTCTGACTCTGTCAATATGCGATTTTTTTTCTTTAAATGTATCAAAGAATTTAATGCATATACTTTACGTAATTCTAAGCTACCAAGATATCTATATATCTTAACAATTTCTCTCTTTTCTTTTGCTTCAAAATAGAGCTGAAAGCATGATTTTTGACAATTTCAAGTATCTCTATATATTTGTCAAATGAATATCCCCAAAATAAAAGCCTATATGACAAATACGACTTAATCCACTAATGTTTGTAATTTACTCTATGCTAAAAATTCTACCAATTAGACATACATTTGTTTTTAGAGTGATGATATTTTTTAAGTAAAATTGCTGTAATTTTCACGTTCAGCCGGATTTAAACAACTTCAGAGAGAAAGGTCCAAAAGACTCAGTTCCTTTGACCGAAAAAGAAATTGCTCATAAGAAAAAGAAAAGCCTCTTGAAAAAGGCGAAAAAGAAAAGCCTCTTGAAATTAGAAGTAAAAAAAATTAAATATGTTTAAGGAGAATTTAAAAAGTTTTCTCTTTTCTTTTGAAGATGTTGCACCTATGTTTAAATAATCTAGTGTTAAGTAAAAATCTATTGTACATATATCGGAAAAATGGCACACATGATTTGTAATCTTTGTAGTGAGTAAGTCGTTATTGATTTTTGTATTAATTTCCTTTAGTGGCAGGGGCGGGGGTGGCTCAGTCGGTAGCGCGCCAGGCTCGTAATCTATAGTTCCCAGGTTCGAGTCCCAGGTGGGTCAGCGTTGAGATTTATCTCCGCAAAATTTCCCGCCCTGCCCACGGTCAGTAGGGGACACCGATGGGCTTGGAAAGGCCGCCGTCCGTCTGATGGGACGTTAAGCCGTGGCCCCGTGTGTGGGAGAGCCATACCCTGTGCACGTTAAAGAACACGCTGGATTGCCTTGACGGAAGGCTACCATCTGTCTCCTAACAGCTGTTACACTGGGTCCCCTCCCCCAACATTCTCTGAGCCTTCGGGGTCCATATGACCTGGCCATTTAGCCCATGGTGTGCAAAAAAGTGCCGCTCCGAGTAAAACAACCCAACCCTTTAGTGGCAAAGACAAACCATGTAATTTTTGGGTTCACTCATAGTTTTCTATGTTATGAATTGTATATGATGATGATATTTTAGGGGAAGGGCTCAGTCGATAGCGCACCAGGCTCGTAATCTACAGTTCCCAGGTTCGACTCTCGGCTGAGCCAGGGTTGAGATTTGTCTCCTCAAAAAACTCCGCTCTGTCCTTGATCAGTAAGGGGTTCTATTCGTTTTGGGTTGAAAAGATCGGGTTCCTTTCTGCCGTGGGAAAAGATTAATTTGGTGATTTCGGGGATCGCTGGTTTTGTCTCCCCTGGTAGTATTTATCGGATATAAATCGCAACTCTCACAGAGTTGGGAGTCGAACCTGGGAACACAGATTACGAGCCTGATGCGCTAACGACTGAGCCAACGCCGGTTAACTCGTTTTGTGCAGCAAAAAATCCCTCTCACATGGGAAACAACAGAATCTAGACAAAACAGAGTAACTGTCACTTCGTAACAATCCGGCCCTCAAAACTAAATGGGGGCGGTGATGGCTCAGTCGGTAGCGCGCCAGACTCGTAATCTGCAGTTCCCAGTTTCGAGTCCCAGCTGGGTCAGCGTTGAGATTTATCTCCGAAAAACTCTCCGCCCTGCCCACGGTCAGTAGGGGACACCGATGGACTTGGAAAGACCGCCGTCCGTCGGATGGGACGTTAAGCTGCGGCCCTGTGTACATGAAAGCCATACCCTGCGCACGTTAAAGAATATGCTGGATGGCCTTGACGGGAGGCTACCATCTGTCTCCCAACAGCTGTTCTAGAGGATCCCCTCCCTCAACCTTCTCTGAGCCTTCGGGGTCCTTGTGACCTGGCCATTTAGCCCATGGTGTGCAAAAAAGTGCCGCCAAGAGGTAAAACAACCCAACGTTAAATAACACGCTGGATGGCCTTGACGGGAGGCTACCATCTGTCTCCCAACAGCTGTTCTAGAGGATCTCCTCCCTCAACCTTCTCTGAGCCTTCGGGGTCCATGTGACCTGGCCATTTTGCCCACGGTGTGCAAAAAGTGCCGCTCAGAGGTAAAACAACCCAACGTTAAAGAACACGCTGGATGGCCTTGACGGGAGGCTACCATCTGTCTCCCAACAGCTGTTCCAGTGGGTCCCCTCCCCCAACCTCCTCTGAGCCTTCGGGGTCCATGTGACCTGGCCATTTAGCCCACGGTGTGCAAAAAGTGCCGCTCAGAGGTAAAACAACCCAACTCAAAGCTAATTAAAAGAATGCGATCATGATGCCATTGTATGACTTCATTGGAGACTTTATTACCTCATTTTCAAATTCAAAGGCAATAAAGAGGGAGAATTCTTTGATGCGTGAAAGCCGAATCGCATTTAATGAGATCCATCGCAATTTATGAGCCGATGCGCAAATTGGTGGAATGTTTTCAAACTTTCGATATAATGAACGTCACGGGCGCAATCTCGAGATCTCGCTCTCCGAAAGTGAGTAAATGTTAATTTAATAGTCTGTGAATGAAGGTTTGAGTTTTAAAGCTCCTAAGAGTGTGATAAAACTTTGAACTTCTTGATGAACTACGAGGACCCTGGAGGGCATTCTATGCACCTGTGTGGTTCTGGACTTCAGTGAAACAGAACACTAGAGAAATGAAAAAAGCTATGCGTTTTGTTTGCGTTGGGTTGAGTTTTTTAACTTTGAGAGGTACTCGTTTTACACAATGGATAAATGACCAGGTCACAAACATCCCGAGGGCTCAGAGAAGGTTGGGGGAGGGGACCCACTGGAATAGATGTTAGGAAACAGATGATACCCTCCCATCAAGGACATTCAGCGTGTTCTTTAACGTGCACATGGTATGGCTCTCCCGCACACGGGGCCACGACTTAACCTCCTGTCCGCCGACCGTTTCAAGCCCATTGGTATCCCCTACTGACCGAGAGCAAGGCGGAGAGTTTTCTAAAGCTAAATCTCAGAGCTGGCAAGGCAGGGACTAGAACCTGGGAACTGCAGATTACGAGCCTGGCACGCTAACAATTAAGCCACTCCCCAACACCCAACCCTACACACCCCACACACCCTACAATATACACACATCCCACACCCTACACGCATCCCACACACCCCACACCCCACACCCTACACGCATCCCACACACCCCACACCCACTACACACATCCCATCCGACCCACCCATCCCCATTCCCCAATCCCCAACCCCGACTCCCATCCCCCACACCATTTTTGTTTGCGCATCTATTTACATATAATAATAATAATATAAATACCTCCTCAAGCAGCTGCTTGCCACAGAGGTCTGACAGGAGCCTGTCAGTTTATATGCCATAGTAGAAGATCTGAGAGGATGGCAGGCCCTCAGCAGAAAAACGATACAGACATCCATGCCTTATCCGGGGCTCGAACCAGGTCCCTTGGATCAATAGCCAACGCTATATTATTCTACATAACATTTCAACTCATACATTATTCGTTATTACTAAGACCCGTTAGCAATAAAAAAATAATTGATAAATTTTGGAGACTGGGTTGAACCTGTACGAATCAAAATGAGATTTTGGTTGGTTGTTTTACCTCTGAGCGGCACTTTTTTGCACACAAAGGGCTAAATGGCCAGGTCACATGGAACCCAAAGGCTCAGAGAAGGTTGGGGGAGGGGACTCACTGGAACAGCTGTTGGGAGACAGATGGTAGCCTCCCGTCAATGCCATCCAGCGTGTTCTTTAACGTGCACAGGGTATGGCTCTCCCGCACACGGGGCCACGGCTTAACGTCCCATCCGACGGACGGCGGCCTTTCCAAGCCCATCGGTGTCCCCTACTGACCGTGGGCAGGGCGGGGAAATTTTGCAGAGATAAATCTCAACGCTGACCCAGCTGGGACTCGAACCTGGGAACTACAGATTACGAGCCTGGCGCGCTACCGACTGAGCCACCCCCGCCCCACGTTATGCAAAGAAGCGCGCGTGCAGCCAATCAGTGTCAAGTGCAAAGGTCAAGATTGATATATGTATATATATACAGGGTGAATCTGAAAAAGTGGGCAAAACTTTACTTGGTGGTAGAACGCAGCTATACGAGCAATATTCGTCATAGAAAGTATGAGCGGAACGCAAACGGCGAGCCGCTAGGTGGCGTTGGAAATGGTATAAAAGGGTGTGCCTGGTGTGCCTGGTGTCTTCGCAAATGTGCGTCGGTCCCTATCCCGCAGGTGTGAAGCCTGCATTACAGCTGGCGGCAGCTCTTTTGAGCAATTTCTTTGAGCATGTACCTCAATTACATTCCTGTTAATAAAATGTTTTCTGAAGTATCTCCTCTCCTTCTTGTGTTCATTCTTTAAATGTGACAGTGGAAAACTACCTTTTAACTTCTCACCGCTTGCGTTCCGACCATACATTCTATGACGAATATTGCTCGTATAGCTGCGTTCTACCACCCCGTAAAGTTTTGCCCACTTTTTCAGATTCACTCTGTATATATCCCATATTTTTTAAGAAATTTCTGAAAAACCCCTAAAATGTAGGAGAAATAATTTATACCGGAATGGAGTTTCTGCTTCTCTCGTCACCATCTTGGCTCCCTTCTTTCACTCGGGTCAGTGTAACGATATATTTCATGTATATACTATACTACTTAAATAACGCCAAAGATTTGGCGCGAAATGTCAGGCCATTTATATCGTTTCAAACTTACAATACGTAATATACTCCATTCACAACTCTCCATCGATAACTTACTCCATTCACAACTTTGGATCATAATGTACTCCATTCAAAACTCTCGATCATAACGTATTCCATTCACAATTCTCGATTGTAACGTACTCCATTCACAACTCTCGATCGATAACGTACTCCATTCACGACTCTCGATCGATAACGTACTCCACTCACTACTCTCGATCGATAACGTACTCCATTCACGACTCTCGATCGATAACGTACTCCACTCACTACTCTCGATCGATAACGTACTCCATTCACAACTCTCGATCGAAAACACATATTCCATTCACTACTCTCGATCGATAACGTACTCCCCCATTCATAAGGAACGCAACAACAGCTCCCCAAGTAATTTCGAACACTTGCAGAAAGATTCCTCCAACTCACGACAGCTAAGATCCCGATCTCTGAACCCAACACGGTTAGACCCAAATGTGGCAACCACATCAAATTTGTGAGCGACCTCTCAAGTTCCGAATGAGCCACAAGGGATCGAAAATTTCTCCACTGATGACATCATACCACAGACCGACAGTCTGAACGCTTCTTTATCCTCACCTGACCGCTTACAGAATTCAAAAATATCATTGAAGAGCATACAGGAAATGGAATTATCCTGTTTCTTCATAACACGTTATCAACTTTTCAAATTGACGAGAAGAATGCAAAAGTTTCGTTATATTTATTACAATTGTAGGCATCTTTAATTAATAAATTTTTCGGCGAGAAGAATGCAAAAGTTTCGTTATATTTATTACAATTGTAGGCATCTTTAATTAATAAATTTTTCGGCTTTTCTTTTCCTTTTTTTTTTTACTTTGTTTTCCGTTTCCAATTAGGACGCTTACCAGATACGAAACTATCAGAACGTGATCTCGCACTAATGGCAAAGAACGGAACAGTAATTTTTCTTAACAAATCTTGAAGACGGACAGTAATAAAACAAATTGCATTCATTCCTTTCCGGACAAGGCATAAAAAAATAGATTCCGAGATATGAGAATAATTTACCTGGCGACAACTCTCCATCACTTACGAAAATCTTTTTTTTACTGCATCACAAAGCTCTTTTACGAGTAATTTCGTTAAAACATCTCAGCATATCAATTCAGCAGCCTCAAAAAAAGTATTCCTAAAGATTTATTATTATACCATTTGCTGAGATACTTTAGTTTTACAACACCCCACTCAAAAAAAATTACCGCTCAAAATATGAAGTTTTCAAGAAATACAAATCTAGAATTACTAGCCGCCTTCTCCATCCTTGCCCCTCCCCCTCTTCTCACCCCCTCCGACTTTTCTCTCCCCTCCCCCTCTTCTCACCCCCTCCGACTTTTCTCTCCCCTCCCCCTCTTCTCACCCCTCCGACTTTTCTCTCCCCTCCCCCAAAGTGTCTTAACACTACTCAACTGCGATGGAATTTATATTTGCCTTTCTGTAAGACCAAGAAACACATAAAAAAATTAATTAATTCTTCAAGCCATAAACACACTCTCATTTACATACTTATGTAGTTCCTGGTTCAAAGAGTCTACAAATTTAATTCATCTAGGTAGCTTTTTTATATACGTATATACATATAAAAATCAATCTGTCTTTTACATGTTGTTTAATACACGGCCAGAGCAGAAGAAATGCTCTTTCGTATATTTCTGTAAACTCGGCCAAAATTCTAAATTTCAAATTCATGCAAAAGCGAGAAACTCAATAAATCTATTTCTTTCTGGAGTGTGTGTGTGTGTGCATTTTTTTTTTCAAAATGTTGTTTCTCCTTTCAGAGGTTGAACTAAATTGAAAAGATTTCGTGCCTCGTGTTTTATCTTCTCCAACTGGGAAACTTTGTTCGCCATTACAGCACGTGAAACAACGCACGTTCGTAGTCTGAGAGTCGCGTGCAGAGAGAGCGTTCAAAAATGCACGTTAATGGAAATGAGGCAATCTGCAGCTCGCGTTCCTGCGACTGTTGCCAACAGTGAAAAAAAAACAAATTCTTCTCAATCTGCCCTCACTTTAAAATTCTGGCCTTTAGAAAATTAAATCGCGTCACCAGACAAATACGTGGTTATATTAACTAACTCTAATTTCTTTTTATGCGTTCATGCTTAGGTAGAATTCGTTTCGTTTCTTCATAAAGAGACGAGGCTAATTACGTTTTTCCTTAATTTGTTTACGTATGTGTGAGACTCTGATTTAATATATTTTAATTAACGAAGAAGTTCGCAAATGAAAACAAAACATGGAACGTTTCCGATATAGACATTAACAAGCCATTGGTTTGTTTTTACCTCTGAACGGCAATTTTTTGTGTTGTTTGGTTGGGTTGTTTTACCTCTGAGCGGCACTTTTTTGCACACCATGGGCTAAATGGCCAGGTCACATGGACCCCGAAGGCTCAGAGAAGGTTGGGGGGAGGGGACCCACTGGAACAGCTGTTGGGAGACAGATGGTAGCCTCCCGTCAAGGCCATCCAGCGTGTTCTTTAACGTGCACAGGGTATGGCTCTCCCGCACACGGGGCCACGGCTTAACGTCCCATCCGACGGACGGCGGCCTTTCCAAGCAAATCGGTGTCCCCTACTGACCGTGGGCAGGGCGGGATATTTTGCGGAGATAAATCTCAACGCTGACCCAGCTGGGACTCCAACCTGGGAACTACAGATTACGAGCCTGGCGCGCTACCGACTGAGCCACAACCGCCCCGCAATTTTTTGTACACAATGTGCTAAATGGCCAGGCCACAAGGACCTCGAAGGCTCAGAAAATGTTGGGGGAGAGGACCCACTGGAACAGGTGTTAGGAGACAGATGGTAGCTTCCCGTCTAAGGCCATCCAGCGTGTTCTTTAACGTGCACATGGTATGGCTCTCCCGCACACGGAGCAACGGCTTAACATCCCATCCGATGGAGGCGGCCTTTTCAAGCCCATCGGTCTCCTCTACTGACCGTGGAGACCTCTACTGACTCTCCTCTACTGACAGCGGAGAGTTTTGTGGAGATAAATCTCAACGTTGGTCCAGCTGGGACTTGAACCTGGAAACTGCAGATTACGAGCCTGGCGCGCTACCCACTGAGCCACCCCCGCCTCATTAACAAATCGAGTGTTAAAGGATAAAAGTGATTAAAAGGATATGGAATGAAGTGTGAAAATTGATTTAAAACAATGATGTCCAACATATGTCTTGCAAGAACATTTTATCCGTTCCGAAATAATTTTTACAATTTGGATAGTATACGTCAGTGAGGCAGTTGAGTCCTCAACATTGAAAACTTAATTTCGTTAGGTTTCTAGTAAAGGTTATTTTTTTTAAATCTCTATATTAGGCCCCGTTCAACTTAGGGCTCATTGCTAAAGAACTTACGGATCATTAAATGAATCATCAATATACACAATCTGGCTCATTTCTCCTAATTTTTTGTTCCAACATTTTTAGGTGCATAACAGAACAATATATTTTGCGGAAAGTAATAGGCTAGCTTGGCTGCTGATCTAAGGGACCTGGGTTCGAGCCCCGGATTAGGCATGGATGTGTGTGTCGTTTTTCTGCTGAGGTCCTGCTATCCTCTCAGATCTCCTACTATGGCATATAAACTGACAGGCTCCTGTCAGACCTCTGTGGCAAGCAGCTGCTTGAGGGGGTATTTATTTTTTTTAAATAGGCTATGTGTCAAATGAAAGCTTGTGAACCTTCAAATCTTTCTTGCTTTCTTCTCCGTAAAAAAATGGGATATGTAAAAGTCGTTCTTCTACTATATCTTCTGCACATAGAGCCTACAGTATGAGTTAGGTGTCAAATGAAAAACCATCGTAAATTATTTAGACCTTGCACCCACTATTCCCCCCCCCCAGCCTTATAATAGGGGGGAGGTTTTACCCGGCGTTTCGGAGTCATATCTTAAAGTTTGTGACGTCTCTAATGTCATGTGCTACCTCAAACATGACTCCAAAACTGAGGGGGGGGGGCTCAGTCGGTAGCGCGCCAGGCTCGTAATCTGTAGTTCCCAGTTGGGTCAGCGTTGAGATTTATCTCCGCAAAATTGCCATCGGTGTCCCTACACGGTCAGTAGGGGACACCGATGGGCTTGGAAAGGCCGCCGTCCGTCGGATGGGACGCTAAGCCGTGGCCCGTGTGCGGGAGAGCCATACCCTGTGCACGTTAAAGAACACGCTGGATGGCCTTGACGGAGGCAATCTGTCTCCCAACAGCTGTTCCAGTGGGTCCCCTCCCCCAACCTTCTCTGAGCCTTCGGGGTCCATGTGACCTGGCCATTTAGCCCATGGTGTGCAAAAAAGTGCCGCTCAGGGGTAAAACAACCCAAACAACCCAAAACTGAGGGAAAATGTGGTCGATGTTTATGAATCTTATACCAAATGAAAGTTTTTGAAGGTAAGTGTTTTAGTGACGAAAACATTTTGATTAATTAAAATTACTTTAAAATACCTATCTTCCTACAGGGCCCTAAAAACAGGAAAATAAACCTAAAGTATATCGATGGTGGAATCAGCCATTAAGTTCATATTCACTTCAAGAGAAAATAGGGCGCCGATTTACCTTACAACGAGATTGCCGGCGCCCTATCTTCCTTTGAAGTGAATGCGAACTCAGTGACTGATAGGGGCGGGGGTGGCTCAGCCGGTAGCGCGCCAGGCTCGTAATCTGTAGTTCCCAGGTTCGAGCCCCAGCTGGGTCAGCGTTGAGATTTATCTCCGCAAAATTCCCCGCCCTGCCCACGGTCAGTAGGGGACACCGATGGGCTTGGAAAGGCCGCCGTCCGTCGGATGGGACGTTAAGCCGTGGCCCCGTGTGTGAGAGAGCCATACCCTGTGCACGTTAAAGAACACGCTGGATGGCCTTGACGGGAGGCTACCATCTGTCTCCCAACAGCTGTTCCAGTGGGTCCTCTGCCCCAACCTTTTCTGAGCCTTCGGGGTCCTTGTGATCTGGCTATTTAGCCCAAGGTGTGCAAAAAAGTGCCGCTCAGAGGTAAAACAACCCAACCCAGTGACTGATTACACCATCGATATACTTTAAGTTTATTTTTCTACTTTTTAGGGCGTACATAGGAACATAGGATTGCATTCTCAATAATAAGTTTATTTTTTGGAGGGAAGACATAGTTGTATTATGGTGTGATATATGCATGATTGATATTTTATTTGAAATAAATAATATTCTTTCCTCCTCTGCAAAACTTTTTCCAATAATTGACAAGATCCAAATTTCTCATACGGGTATCCTTCATTTTTTTTTTATTATTTGATAAGTACAGTCGCTCAAAAAAAATTTTTTTTTTGAAATTAGTGATCTGTCACGTGACAGATCACTAATTTCTAAAAAAAATCGTTGCCAGATATTGTTTCTGAATTTCGTAATCAACCATAGTGTTCGGATATTTTTTTGAGCGACTGTACAAAGAAATATCCAGATGTGATATTATAAAACACAGTTGAAAATTCTTTCCCCTATGCGAAGTTTTGAATATATTTCGAATGAATAACAATAAAGGTTATCTGATTATTTTATAGTTTTCTCTCTGATTTTAACACTTCACTCTTAATGAAGGGTGGTCATTATTTCGTCAGCTCATTTTCTTTTCCTTCTCTATTTACAGAGTTTGTTGACAACTAAGTAGTTTTAAAGCTGGATTGAGAAATGGTCACAGAACCCACTAGCACAGCATACATTGTGGAAAACCTACTTCTGCTCTTCATCACTTCAGTTCCTGTTACAGGTGAGGAAAAAAATACTCTTCTTTCGGTTGTTGGGTTGGGTTGTTTTACCTCTGAGCGGTACTTTTTTGCACACCATGGGCTAAATGGCCAGGTCATATGGACCCCGAAGGCTCAGAGAAGGTTGGGGAAGTGAACCCACTGGAACGGCTATTGGGAGACAGATGGTAGCCTCTCGTAAAGGCCATCCAGCGTGTCCTTTAACGTGGATAGGATATGGCTCTCCCGCACACAGGACCACGGCTTAACGTACCATCCGACGAACGGCGGCCTTTCCAAGCCCATCGGTATCCCCTACTGACCGTGGGCAGGGCGGGGAATTTTGCGGAGATAAATCTGAACGCTGACCCAGCTGGGACTCGAACCTGGCAACTACAGATTACGAGCGTGACGCGCTACCGACTGAGCCACCCCCGCCCCTCTCTTCTTTCGGGGGCGTTATTAAATTACATATTTCATCAATGGCACGTGCGATATGCGAGAGTGAAACGGCCCGCGGTTGATGTCTCCCTCGAGAATTAAAATCAAGAAAAGAATCCCCTTTTCACGGAAAGATATATAGACAAATAATACCGTGTTTCAATTTTAAGTGTGATGTTTCATTTTAGAGTTCAGTTGTTTTACGTTTAAGCGCTTTTTATTTATTATTTTTTTCATACAATGGCCTAAATGGCCAGGTCACAAGCATCAATGGACAGCTATTAGGAGACATATGGAAATCTCTATTAGGAGACATATAAAAATATATTACGAGACATATGGAAATCAATTAGGAGACATATGGAAATGTTTTAGAAGACATATGGAAAGGTATTAGGAGACATATGGAAATCTAGGAGATATGGAAATTTATTAGGAGACATATGGAAATCTAGTGGGAGACATATGGAAATCTTTTTGGAGACATATGGAAATCTATTAGGAGACATATGGAAATCTACTAGAAGACATATGAAAATTTATTAGGAGACATAAAGAAGACCCCCAATGGACAGCTATTAGGAGACATATGGAAATATCCCATCAAGGCCATCCAGGTGTTCTTTAACGTACACGGTGTATGGCTCTCCTGCATACGAGAGCACGGTTTAGCGTCCCATCCGACGGACGGAGGCCTTTCCAAATTATAGAAGGGTGAAAGGCAAATTATTAATCTTTTTCTCTTCACTTGGACTACCCCGACATCGATATAGTTTTTTAATCAATATAACATTGATTTAGCGAGAGTGATCACTGGAGAGATTCTGAACATGCGCAGTTTGCATGTCAACAGTTCTCACAGATTATAATAGGTTCAGTTACAGATGATTGATAGTTCATTAATCAATGATAAATGAGAACTGTTGAAGCATCAACTGCGCATGTTTATAGTCTCCCCAGTTTCCAAAGAGACACTATGCACTGAAGAACGCTGAAATTTCTAAAGAAATTATAAAATTATAAATTATCAGCTACCTCGAAAACAATATAAAAGTAACCGAAATACTACTAGAAACGTGAATATTGGCTTTTTTAAAATTCAAAAAACAATTACCTTTTTGACGTAAAATATTCCCAGCTTAACCTCCCCCCCCTCTCCCTGGGGCGGGGGTGGCTCAGTCGGTAGCGCGCCAGGCTCGTAATCTGCAGTTCCCAGGTTCGAGTCCCAGCTGGGTCAGCGTTGAGATTTATCTCCGCAAAATTTCTCCGCCCTGCCCACGGTCAGTAGGGGACACCGATGGGCTTGGAAAGGCCGCCGTCCGTCGGATGGGATGTTAAGCCGTGGCTCCGTGTGCGGGAGAGCCATACCCTGTGCACGTTAAAGAACACGCTGGATGCCTTGACGGGAGGCTACCATCTGTCTCCCAACAGCTGTTAAAGTGGGTCCTCTCCCCCAACCTTCTCTGAGCCTTCGGGGTCCATGTGACCTGGCCATTTAGCCCACGGTGTGCAAAAAAGTGCCGCCCAGAGGTAAAACAATCCAATCCCCTCTCCCTCGCGCACTACAGGAAACAGATGGCTGGTAAATGATTATAGTTATCCTTAAAGAATTATCCTTGTTTAATGGAAAATGTCCGAGTAAATTTTGACACTTTCTTTCAGTTTCATTACAAAAAGAAGCAAAAATGGAAACTACATCATTTGCGAGTTTTTCTTCAGTATGCAATAAAAAGAAATCACTTTCAAGTTATTGTTTTCATAAGACATTGTCCTGGATATGTCACCGTGCATATTTCTGTTGTGCCTATCTTTTAATTCTCATCTCTGAATATAAATTAAAAGTCATTCTCTTCCGTTGTTGCGCTGTAACCAGCACGCCATTTAAATGTGATTTCTGCAGCGTCCGCACCACCATTGTTATGAATTATTAGCCAGCACTGTCGCTCGTGCCATGACGAAATAAAACGCAGATTTAAATTAATGCTCCCGAAGATTTTTAATTCAGTGTTGCCACAAAATAACACTAAAATTCTCGTTTAATTAAATTAGGTTGTGCGTCAAGTATGCTTCCGTGCTCATTCCGGGAAGTCA